>JAMQYH010000261.1:0-2500 GCA_027562975.1 Rhynchospora breviuscula
ATTCTGCCTAAGTCTGAAGCGACGAAGCGAAATATACGAACAACGGCATGCATGCATGACGGAGCATTTGAGAAGCCATCAAATTTTGCCTAAGTGCGGAATGACCGCCGCCGCACGTCTCTTGCCGAATTTCGTGGCAGATGCGCTGTACAAATTCGTGGCAGCAGCAGCGCCGTCCCGTGCCGAAATTCGTAGCAGATGCGCCGTCTCCTGCCGAATTTCGTGGCAGCAGCGCCGTCCCGTGCCGAATTTCGTGGCAGCAGCGCCGTCCCGTGCCGAATTTCGTGGCAGATGCGCCGTCTCCTGCCGAATTTCGTGGCGGCAGCGCCGTCTCATGCCGAAATTCGGGGCTGATGCGCCGTCTCATGCCGAATTTCGTGCCGGATGCGCCGTCTCCTGCCGAATTTCGTGGCGGCAGCGCCGTCTCCTGCCGAAATTCGGGGCTGATGCGCCGTCTCATGCCGAATTTCGTGCCGGATGCGTCGTCTCCTGCCGAATTTCGTGGCGGCAGCGCCGTCTCATGCCGAAATTCGGGGCTGATGCGCCGTCTCATGCCGAATTTCGTGCCGGATGGGCCGTCTCCTGCCGAATTTCGTGGCGGCAGCGCCGTCCCATGCCGAAATTCGGGGCTGATGCGCCGTCTCATGCTGAATTTCGTGCCGGATGCGCCGTCTCCTGCGGAATTTCGTCGCCGCAGCGCCGTCCCGTGCCGAATTTCGTAGCCGATGCGCCGTCTCCTGCCGAATTTCGTGGCAGCAGCGCCGTCCCGTGCCGAATTTCGTGGCAGCAGCGCCGTCTCCTGCCGAATTTCGTGGCCGCAGCGCCGTCCCGTGCCGAATTTCGTGGCAGATGCGCCGTCACCAGCCGAAATTCGTGGCGGCAGCGCCGTCTCCTGCCGAAATTCGGGGCCGATGCGCCGTCTCATGCCGAATTTCGTGCCGGATGCGCCGTCTCCTGCCGAATTTCGTGGCGGCAGCGCCGTCCCATGCCGAAATTCGGGGCTGATGCGCCGTCTCATGCGGAATTTCGTGCCGGATGCGCCGTCTCCTGCCGAATTTCGTGGCCGCAGCGCCGTCCCGTGCCGAATTTCGTAGCAGATGCGCCGTCTCCTGCCGAATTTCGTGGCAGCAGCGCCGTCCCGTGCCGAATTTCGTGGCAGCAGCGCCGTCTCCTGCCGAATTTCGTGGCAGCAGCGCCGTGCCGTGCCGAATTTCGTGGCAGCAGCGCCGTCCCGTGCCGAATTTCGTGGCAGATGCGCCGTCTCCTGCCGAAATTCGTGGCAGCAGCGCCGTCCCGTGCCGCAATTCGTCGCAGATGCGCCGTCTCCTGCCGAATTTCGTGGCAGCAGCGCCGTCCCGTGCCGAATTTCGTTTCAGATGCGCCGTCTCCTGCCGAATTTCGGGGCAGATGCGCCGTCTCCTGCCGAATTTCGTGGCAGCAGCGCCGTCCCGTGCCGAATTTCGTGGCAGATACGTTGCCGAATTTCTTTGCTGATGCGCTGTCTCATGCCGAATTTCGTGGCAGCAGCGCTGTCTCATGCCGAATTTCGTGGCAGCAGCGCTGTCACATGCCGAATTTCTTGGCTGATGCGCTGTCACATGCCGAATTTCGTGGCGCATGCGCTGTCTCCTGCCGAATTTCGTGGCGGATGCGCTGTCTCCTGTCGAAATCGGTGGCCGACGCTCCGGATCGATCCGGCAGCGGTCCCTCGACTCGGCCGAAATGCTACGGATCGATCCGTAACAGACCTAGGAATGGACCGTAGCGACCCGTTGATATGCTTGACCATGGCCGATGAGCGGTCTCCGGCCGAAATTCGTGAGACGGCCACGAAAATCCATGAGGGGTTTTTCATGGGGTGGCAACTTTTGTACTAGATGTGGGGAAAAAATGCATCCTCCTACTAGGGGGTAGGGAGTATTCGACCGAAAATGGACTTGCAAACCCAGCCATGGCTGCAGGCCTGGCACGTTGCAGCGGTCCCTCGGATCGGTCAAAATTCAACGGATCGATCAGAAACGGACCTATGGATCGACCGTAGCGACCCAGCGGTGCACCGACTCGGCCGAAATGCTACGGATCGACTCGGTCGAAATTTTACGGATCGATCCGATACGGACCTGTGGACGGACCGTAGGGACCCAGCGGTAATCCGACTCGGCCGAAATGCTACGGATCGATCCGAAACGGACCTATGGATGGACCGTAGCGACCCATTGATATGCTTGACGGTGGCCGATAAGCCGTCTTCGGCCGAATTTTGGGGGACGGCCACGAAAAACCATGAGGGGTTTTTTAGGGGGTGGCAACTTTTGTACTAGATGTTGGGAAAAAATGCATCCTCCTATTAGGGGGTAGGGAGTATTCGACCACAAATGGGCTTGCAAACCCAGCCATGGCTGCAGCTTGGCACGCTGCAGCAGTCCACCGGATCGGTCGAAATTCCACGGATCGATCAGAAACGGACCTATGGATCGACCGTAGCGACCCAGCGGTGCAC
>JAMQYH010000261.1:22500-25000 GCA_027562975.1 Rhynchospora breviuscula
GTGCCTTGCCGAATTTCGTGGCAGCAGCGCCGTGCCGTGCCGAATTTCGTGGCAGCAGCGCCGTCCCGTGCCGAATTTCGTGGCAGATGCGCCGTCTCCTGCCGAAATTCGTGGCAGCAGCGCCGTCCCGTGCCGCAATTCGTCGCAGATGCGCCGTCTCCTGCCGAATTTCGTGGCAGCAGCGCCGTCCCGTGCCGAATTTCGTTTCAGATGCGCCGTCTCCTGCCGAATTTCGGGGCAGATGCGCCGTCTCCTGCCGAATTTCGTGGCAGCAGCGCCGTCCCGTGCCGAATTTCGTGGCAGATACGTTGCCGAATTTCTTTGCTGATGCGCTGTCTCATGCCGAATTTCGTGGCAGCAGCGCTGTCTCATGCCGAATTTCGTGGCAGCAGCGCTGTCACATGCCGAATTTCTTGGCTGATGCGCTGTCACATGCCGAATTTCGTGGCGCATGCGCTGTCTCCTGCCGAATTTCGTGGCGGATGCGCTGTCTCCTGTCGAAATCGGTGGCCGACGCTCCGGATCGATCCGGCAGCGGTCCCTCGACTCGGCCGAAATGCTACGGATCGATCCGAAACAGACCTAGGAATGGACCGTAGCGACCCGTTGATATGCTTGACCATGGCCGATGAGCGGTCTCCGGCCGAAATTCGTGAGACGGCCACGAAAATCCATGAGGGGTTTTTCATGGGGTGGCAACTTTTGTACTAGATGTGGGGAAAAAATGCATCCTCCTACTAGGGGGTAGGGAGTATTCGACCGAAAATGGACTTGCAAACCCAGCCATGGCTGCAGGCCTGGCACGTTGCAGCGGTCCCTCGGATCGGTCAAAATTCAACGGATCGATCAGAAACGGACCTATGGATCGACCGTAGCGACCCAGCGGTGCACCGACTCGGCCGAAATGCTACGGATCGACTCGGTCGAAATTTTACGGATCGATCCGATACGGACCTGTGGACGGACCGTAGGGACCCAGCGGTAATCCGACTCGGCCGAAATGCTACGGATCGATCCGAAACGGACCTATGGATGGACCGTAGCGACCCATTGATATGCTTGACGGTGGCCGATAAGCCGTCTTCGGCCGAATTTTGGGGGACGGCCACGAAAAACCATGAGGGGTTTTTTAGGGGGTGGCAACTTTTGTACTAGATGTTGGGAAAAAATGCATCCTCCTATTAGGGGGTAGGGAGTATTCGACCACAAATGGGCTTGCAAACCCAGCCATGGCTGCAGCTTGGCACGCTGCAGCAGTCCACCGGATCGGTCGAAATTCCACGGATCGATCAGAAACGGACCTATGGATCGACCGTAGCGACCCAGCGGTGCACCGACTCAGCCGAAATGCTACAGGTCGATCCGACAGCAGTCCGCCGACTCGGCCGAAATTCTACGGATCGATCCGAAACGGACCTATGGATGGTCCGCAGTGACCCAGCGATAATCCGACTCGGCCGAAATGCTACGGATCGATCCGAAACGGACCTATGGATGGACCGTAGCGACCCGTTGATATGCTTGACCGTGGCCGATAAGCTGTCTCTGGCCGAAATTCGGGGGACGGCCACGAAAAACCATGAGGGGTTTTTTAGGGGGTGGCAACTTTTGTACTAGATGTTGGGAAAAAATGCATCCTCCTATTAGGGGGTAGGGAGTATTCGACCGAAAATTGGCTTGCAAACCCAGCCATGGCTGCAGCTTGGCACGCTGCAGCAGTCCACCGGATCGGTCGAAATTCCACGGATCGATCAGAAACGGACCTATGGATCAACCGTAGCGACCCAGCGGTGCACCGACTCAGCCGAAATGCTACAGGTCGATCCGACAGCGGTCCGCCGACTCGGCCGAAATTCTACGGATCGATCCGAAACGGACCTATGGATGGTCCGCAGTGACCCAGCGATAATCCGACTCGGCCGAAATGCTACGGATCGATCCGAAACGGACCTATGGATGGACCGTAGCGACCCGTTGATATGCTTGACCGTGGCCGATAAGCTGTCTCTGGCCGAAATTCGGGGGACGGCCACGAAAAACCATGAGGGGTTTTTTAGGGGGTGGCAACTTTTGTACTAGATGTTGGGAAAAAATGCATCCTCCTATTAGGGGGTAGGGAGTATTCGACCGAAAATTGGCTTGCAAACCCAGCCATGGCTGCAGCTTGGCATGCTGCAGCAGTCCATCGGATCGGTCGAAATTCAACGGATCGATCCGAAACGGACCTATGGATCGACCGTAGTGACCCAGCGGTCCATCGACTCGCCCGAAATGCTACAGGTCGATCCGACAGCGGTCCGCCGACTCGGCCGAAATTCTACGGATCGATCCGAAACGGACCTATGGATGGTCCGTAGCAACCCGTTTATATGCTTGAGCTTGGCCGATAAGCTGTCTCCGGCCGAAATTTGTGGGACGGCCACGGAAAACCATGAGGGGTTTTTTAAGGGTTGGCAACTTTTGTACTAGATGTTGGGAAAAAATGCATCCTCCTATTAGG
>JAMQYH010000261.1:65000-67500 GCA_027562975.1 Rhynchospora breviuscula
TGGCAGCAGCGCCGTCCCGTGCCGAATTTCGTGGCAGCAGCGCCGTCTCCTGCCGAATTTCGTGGCAGCAGCGCCGTGCCGTGCCGAATTTCGTGGCAGCAGCGCCGTCCCGTGCCGAATTTCGTGGCAGATGCGCCGTCTCCTGCCGAAATTCGTGGCAGCAGCGCCGTCCCGTGCCGCAATTCGTCGCAGATGCGCCGTCTCCTGCCGAATTTCGTGGCAGCAGCGCCGTCCCGTGCCGAATTTCGTTTCAGATGCGCCGTCTCCTGCCGAATTTCGGGGCAGATGCGCCGTCTCCTGCCGAATTTCGTGGCAGCAGCGCCGTCCCGTGCCGAATTTCGTGGCAGATACGTTGCCGAATTTCTTTGCTGATGCGCTGTCTCATGCCGAATTTCGTGGCAGCAGCGCTGTCTCATGCCGAATTTCGTGGCAGCAGCGCTGTCACATGCCGAATTTCTTGGCTGATGCGCTGTCACATGCCGAATTTCGTGGCGCATGCGCTGTCTCCTGCCGAATTTCGTGGCGGATGCGCTGTCTCCTGTCGAAATCGGTGGCCGACGCTCCGGATCGATCCGGCAGCGGTCCCTCGACTCGGCCGAAATGCTACGGATCGATCCGAAACAGACCTAGGAATGGACCGTAGCGACCCGTTGATATGCTTGACCATGGCCGATGAGCGGTCTCCGGCCGAAATTCGTGAGACGGCCACGAAAATCCATGAGGGGTTTTTCATGGGGTGGCAACTTTTGTACTAGATGTGGGGAAAAAATGCATCCTCCTACTAGGGGGTAGGGAGTATTCGACCGAAAATGGACTTGCAAACCCAGCCATGGCTGCAGGCCTGGCACGTTGCAGCGGTCCCTCGGATCGGTCAAAATTCAACGGATCGATCAGAAACGGACCTATGGATCGACCGTAGCGACCCAGCGGTGCACCGACTCGGCCGAAATGCTACGGATCGACTCGGTCGAAATTTTACGGATCGATCCGATACGGACCTGTGGACGGACCGTAGGGACCCAGCGGTAATCCGACTCGGCCGAAATGCTACGGATCGATCCGAAACGGACCTATGGATGGACCGTAGCGACCCATTGATATGCTTGACGGTGGCCGATAAGCCGTCTTCGGCCGAATTTTGGGGGACGGCCACGAAAAACCATGAGGGGTTTTTTAGGGGGTGGCAACTTTTGTACTAGATGTTGGGAAAAAATGCATCCTCCTATTAGGGGGTAGGGAGTATTCGACCACAAATGGGCTTGCAAACCCAGCCATGGCTGCAGCTTGGCACGCTGCAGCAGTCCACCGGATCGGTCGAAATTCCACGGATCGATCAGAAACGGACCTATGGATCGACCGTAGCGACCCAGCGGTGCACCGACTCAGCCGAAATGCTACAGGTCGATCCGACAGCAGTCCGCCGACTCGGCCGAAATTCTACGGATCGATCCGAAACGGACCTATGGATGGTCCGCAGTGACCCAGCGATAATCCGACTCGGCCGAAATGCTACGGATCGATCCGAAACGGACCTATGGATGGACCGTAGCGACCCGTTGATATGCTTGACCGTGGCCGATAAGCTGTCTCTGGCCGAAATTCGGGGGACGGCCACGAAAAACCATGAGGGGTTTTTTAGGGGGTGGCAACTTTTGTACTAGATGTTGGGAAAAAATGCATCCTCCTATTAGGGGGTAGGGAGTATTCGACCGAAAATTGGCTTGCAAACCCAGCCATGGCTGCAGCTTGGCACGCTGCAGCAGTCCACCGGATCGGTCGAAATTCCACGGATCGATCAGAAACGGACCTATGGATCAACCGTAGCGACCCAGCGGTGCACCGACTCAGCCGAAATGCTACAGGTCGATCCGACAGCGGTCCGCCGACTCGGCCGAAATTCTACGGATCGATCCGAAACGGACCTATGGATGGTCCGCAGTGACCCAGCGATAATCCGACTCGGCCGAAATGCTACGGATCGATCCGAAACGGACCTATGGATGGACCGTAGCGACCCGTTGATATGCTTGACCGTGGCCGATAAGCTGTCTCTGGCCGAAATTCGGGGGACGGCCACGAAAAACCATGAGGGGTTTTTTAGGGGGTGGCAACTTTTGTACTAGATGTTGGGAAAAAATGCATCCTCCTATTAGGGGGTAGGGAGTATTCGACCGAAAATTGGCTTGCAAACCCAGCCATGGCTGCAGCTTGGCATGCTGCAGCAGTCCATCGGATCGGTCGAAATTCAACGGATCGATCCGAAACGGACCTATGGATCGACCGTAGTGACCCAGCGGTCCATCGACTCGCCCGAAATGCTACAGGTCGATCCGACAGCGGTCCGCCGACTCGGCCGAAATTCTACGGATCGATCCGAAACGGACCTATGGATGGTCCGTAGCAACCCGTTTATATGCTTGAGCTTGGCCGATAAGCTGTCTCCGGCCGAAATTTGTGGGACGGCCACGGAAAACCATGAGGGGTTTTTTAAGGGTTGGCA
>JAMQYH010000262.1:0-25797 GCA_027562975.1 Rhynchospora breviuscula
AAACTCTGAACTAGTAAAATCCTACTTTCAACTAGCTGTCTCTTGTTCACTGCTGGCATACTAGGCATGGGCATAGCAAACTCATATCTTGTACTTTCATTCCTGGGAAAAAAGTCTCCACCCATAGCTTGACATCTTATGAGAATATACACAAATTATGAGCTTATGATTGAATATCAGGTCGAGTTATGTTAACGCTGATACTATCCTGTCTTGGCATTATGCTGAGATAGAGTTAATTCAGGTTTACTGACTCGCGTGGTAGTGCACGGGTTGTAGGTCATTGAGGGAGGGTAATGTGGAACTGATCCTTGGTTGAGGGAATCTAGAGCATAACTCGGGGCCTTCAAAAAGGTGCCTGCTTCATTAATAGAATAGAAACAATACTGGACTAGCTATTCTACTTAACTCCGAGGAGGAATGAAGCACCCTGATCGTGTTAGAGAGCGCTTGCCCTCAAATGGTAGCACAGATGAGGATATCACCTAGGTAGAGTTTGAATGAACTTCAAGGTTGGTATTGGCGCGGCGGTTAGACTGAAGCCCTCTTGATATTTCTCTTTGCTTATTCAACTATGGCTAGTCCCAAAGGATTAACTATCTTGGATCAAACAAAATCATTTCCCAAGAAGCGATTCTCTGGAATCAACCCATGTAGGACCCAAAAAGCCAAAATCCGGAAGAAACAAAATGTAGGACCTATGATGCAATTTTCAGCTCATGGAACACACACACATACATGCTACACTAAAACACTACCACTACAAACTGTGTGACATACTCTGATTATGCTCTGGGAACTAGAAAATACGGGAAAGCCATTCCGATTATCTTCGCTCCTACTTACTTACCACCGACTTTACAACAGCAGACATAAGAACCATGAACCACCAAATTAATAACGGCTTCTTCCAGAATAGAAGCGACTTATCCGTTCATACTTCATTAAATCGAGCTGGTCAATTTACTACTTATACTCATGCCAGGTGTCTATCATTCCGTAATTTGTCTTCCTATCAGGCCCTTTCTTCCTCATTTCTTCATGGAATTTCCTATCAAGGGAAAGGTGATCCAATGAAGAAGCGGTCGAGACGCATGCATACTTGATAACAAGCTACCTTTCCTCGTCGTAGTGAAAACATTCGAATTCAGTAGAAGTACCCTTGAGCGATCGACGTTTACCAGCGGGGACTCGGTATGTGAGTGATCTCCTAGAAGAGGACGCAGGAGGTGATCAGTGAAAATCACTGTATGTATTTCGGTTTTGCTGTAACACCTAATTTCCAAGAGCGTATATGTGTATTTATCCGGTATGCGCTAGTTTCGAATAAGCTCTACGGATTACCGGTACAATCATTTGCTTTGCTTAATGCCTTTTCGAAGAGTAGAAGTGGTAGTTATCATCCATTGTTGAGTTTTTCGTAAATAGTGTCTGTGGTCCTGCTCTTCGAGATTGAAAAACCTACCCCTATTGATGTTTGGGGCGAAAGCCAAACCCATTATAGAGAAGCGGTTACCTGAACACATGTTCTCGATTGCCGGAGCTGTGATATAACAAGACAAGGAGTGGTAGTTGAAATATGAACTAAAAGAAATAGAGTGAACTGCTAAGGAACGAGCGAGGTTCCCACCTCCCAAATATTACCATGAGGAGAGAACCGAGCGGGTATTGATTATTGAGTTGAGATCCTGAAGGCACTGAATGGGGGATATCTCTTCCTGGATCAATATCTCACTACCGAGCTAGGTACTCCTCAGGGTTCTTTAGTGAGCCCACCACTTCTATGTAATATCCTGCAGAATAAGCTAGATCCATGGCTAGAAGCGTATGTGGACTCTTTCAATAAGGGTGGCGCAAACCCAATCCTGAATGGCGTCGCCTTACTCGTGCAGGTCAACTTGCAGAAGTTAACGCTCGTAATATGGGTAGTCGGATGTCGAACCATGCTGAAAACAAACGAATGATGCTTCTTCGGTACGCCGACCACTTCATTAGAAGAATCTTTGGATCCAAGATGTCCGATGCGAGATAATACTGGTCCCCTACTATTCTGACTATACTAACTAGACTATGGGTGTCTTACTTGCCCTACGAATTCATCCCCACCTTCATAATGAAAGAAATCAAAAAGGGCGTAGCGAAAGCCTAAGCTCGACAAAGGTTTAGTAGTCTTTTTTATAGACCGAAGCGTCAGCAACTCGAAAGTAATAGAGCACTGTAACTGGTCAAGTAGCCTGCTTAGGATAGGGCAAGGGAAGATAGGTCTCCCCATAGAAAGAAGCAAGTGGGTCACCCCTATTGGACTTAGCCACAAGCATCTCTCCTTAGGCTTTCAGTCGGAAAAGAATCATAGAAAGAATCGAGGGTGCAGTACAAAAGCAAAAAGCTGACTAGAAAGAGCGAAGAGTAGGCGATGGGCAGAGTGGGTGTCATAGAGGAGAAAGATTCGCCTCTTACTTCATTACAGACTCCTTGCCCCATCCTCCCGAACTCCTGAAATTGCATCCAAATTGTCAACCTCTTCCTCTCAAAGCTTTCTCCCTTCAACAAACTGAATAAGATAAAAGAAGATAGACCGCCCCCTCTCAAATACCGCAAGCAGCTTTAGGGCAGATCCGCGTTAGAGCTCGGAAAACCGCATTAACGTTCCTAAGCTTATGATAATGAAGCTCCTTCTGATGAAAGATTATGGCGTGTGCCGTCGGAGTGTGAAAGAATGGATAGCTACTAAGATGTATTCATGTCAAATTGTGGCCTTCCTCTGATATCAAGGCAATATACTGCAAAGGGCCAAGGTATGGTTCTGCGTCGGCGACACGTAGATAAAATTCGCATGCACTTGGAAGAAAATGTTTGTGGAATTTGGTAACATCTGTCTCAGTACCGCCAGGTACTCCGTATGATGGAGGGATACTACACTTATAAGCTGAGACCTGTTTACTGAGGGAGCTTACCTAGTAGTTACTGAGATCATCTCTCTTTTCTTGGATTTTCATGCGAGTAGGTTTTGAGTCTTTTTTATTATATATAGAAGTGCAGAAGCCTCGAGTCCCCGAGTTTTTCTCAATTCACATCCATTCGTAAGAACAATGCCTAAGAAGAGTCTGGTCTTGTCTCACCGAAAAAAGAAATGTGTTAGAAGCCCTTTTTGATTTTCCTTTTAGTTATATCAGAGGTAGGGCGACTAGTTCTATTAAGTCAGTCAACGCGTTGAAAGCAAATAACCTCATTACCAAATGGGAAAAAGAAAATATTAGCCTGGTATAGTGAGGCGGATGTAGTGCTGCTGTTCTTATGTGATATTTACTTATTTATGATGAAGTTCATTTGGAAAGAAATCTCTTAACTTATTGGACATTTGCTCGTGGGAGTGCTTACGTCTGCGTTTTTATATACCCCAAAAGATCAAAGCTAAAGCTTCCCTTACCAAACGAGACGAATTTCAGTGCGACTTTCTATCTACCCACCCGGGTCAAGCATTGTGGGGGATGTAACCCATAAAGGAAAGTAACCTAGATCTTTCCAAATATAAGAATAAGAAAAAAAGCAGAAACTTGAATACTGTGAAGATCTCTATACTTTATTTATGTACGAAATACTGACTGAAAGTTTTCAAGAAACTCTTTAGCTCCTTAATTCATCCTTAACTAAACTGCTGAAAGGAAGTGAGGGCGAATCCAGTCAAGTAGTCAAGTCTCGATCAAGAAGTATGAGTGCTTCGAATCAAGAGTCAAGTTCCTAGGTCTTGGTGCCCACTCACCGGTATGTCAAAGTTACTTCATCGCTTTTATGTCCTATCGCACCAGTTCAATTCCAAAACTTTCAACTCACCCCGTCGATATTCTACGGGCTGGTTTTGATCTTCCACTTTAGCTAAGCTAATGATTGATTAGGATCTGGATTTGTCTTCAGATGATGTCCATTCCTGGCTCGATGCGCTTAACGAAAGGGGGCTCTATAGTCAAAGAATGAATTTCCTTAGCCTTTGGCGGGGAGTGGCTTTGTATAGTGACATTTACCACCGTACGGATATGAGTTCTTGTGAGGTGGTGTGATTCGTAGCCTTTGTGTAGCTTGTCGTTGAGGCACCTTCGCCCCCAAGTAAGCCCCCAGCCCATCAAGCACATTACCTATGCTATTATATTGACCTTTGTTGCTTACTCTTCCTATTTTTATGGCATAACTATCCGAAGCGAGGATTCCGCCGGATGTTTGCCCGCAACGATGAAATTGACGAGCACGCTCTTCACCCTCTGCCAAGGCTTCTAGGAAACGTTATTAGGCACTTTCGGCAAGACTACCAGAGGGAAAGAAAATGTTCGCCTAACCAGGCGCTAAGTCTGCTATCTTCCTAAAACATGAAACATCGGATCGGATTCAAAAGGAAGGGCGTAGCGTGAGAAAGTCTTTTGGCATACAAGTTTGATTTGGAAATGAAAGATTGAGCTGCTTAAGACGGGGATGAAGGGCGTATGCAGGGTATGTATAATAAGACTTTTGTGCGAGGTCTACGTACCAGTGAAAACTCACTTCGCATTGAATTGGAATTCAACAACTTGCAAGCAAACACAACCATTTCTTGTATTTTTCAAGTGCATACAAAAAATCACTACTGAATTACGCAATTCAAAATGTGAAAGGTTATCAAGAAAGGGGAGTTTTTGGTCTAGAAGAGTGCGTATTCCCGTCTAGATTACTCTCAAATTCCAGTTCTTTTTCTAGTAGCTAGGCTAGAAAAGCCGATAATAACTACCTTGTATCTAGCGGAAATACTGTGGGCCATCTCGAAAGCGATAGATAGGACTAGAAATACAATAAAGTCAAGCACACAGTTCGATAGTTCTCCTTATTTAGTGAGTACCCTGCCAGTGCTACTGTTGCAGAAAGCCTATTTTATGGTAATAAGAGTCTCATGCATAAGCGGGAGAGAAAGAAGCGAAATATGTTTTCTAGAACAAGGAAATTCACAACTAAGGTACAAGATAAATTGATGAATCCATATTAATATGTTACTCACTGGCCCTATTAAATCACCTAACTGTAGGCGACTATGTTGTAATGAATATTCCCTTGTTGTAACTTGCCTTTCCACTTAAAGGAACTCCCTCGGCGAGAATACACTCTTCATCTGGCAGAAGAAGATGCAAAGGATTCTTCGCCGGCGCCCTACTTACTGACTTTTGCCCTATTAGCTAGCTGATCGGTACCACTCTGACTACTTGCCCCAGTTAATTGTGTTTCTTCGCTTCACTCTTCAGAAAGGAGGAATGGTAAGGGACGGTTGATTGATAAGCAAGCTCTATTTGATAGAAGTGGTAGAACGCAGTAACAGATAATATCTATGGTGTACAACTAATTATTTGACTAGCTCTATACTCCCTCGCGTAGGAACCCCTCTCAAGTGAGTGGTATTAAGAGGACAGAGTTTTTCCCAGACCAAACAAGCTATATAAACCTCACCTTCCGCTGTAGAATGTGTACGGCTCGATCGAAGCAAGAGCACATAGACCGATCTCATCGAAGAGGTAAAGACTTGGCGGCGAATAGCTTCATTGACGGCTGGAGCCAGAGCTATCTACGTCACTCATTCAATCATAACCCTCGCATACATATCTCGCCGACACAGCATAGAGAACTTCTTACCAGGCTGAAGTAAGTGCTCCTTTTTTTTCATCAATGAAATAGGGCTTTCCTTTGGTAGTGTATCCCGAAAAATATGCATAACCTGGAAAAGAACTAATGGTCCATAAAAGGGCTGCATGCAACTTCAACATCTCACCTGATGATGCATCATAGGTTCTGACTCGACCAAAGGTCTTTCAATTCGTCAATCAACGGCTGGAGATAGACATCCATTTCCTTTTCATTTTTCCCCACCCAAGAAAGAGAATCTTGATTTCAGAGCAACCTGTTATCTTCAGTGCCGCCACTAGTCGACCATGAACAAGAGGAGTCGAGCAACGAATCAAACCCTTTGAAGTACCAACCTATTGCCAAAATGCCCAAATCTTGTTCTCTGATTAGACAAAGCTGTAAGTCTTTCGACCCCCCACTGTGCCTGATGTCAAGCTGATAAGGCGCGTCACACCCCGTAAAGAACCGCAACTTCCAGAAATCCACCCAACCACGAATCAAGTTCAAATGCTCATCCTCTAATCGCTGGTGAGGATGAAAATAGAAACACTCCATTACAGGCCTCTCAGGAATGCCCACCCAAGTAGTGATTAGCACTTCATAAGAGGAAGGCCATGGATGTACATACATAAAAGTGACTCTTTCCTAGTTAAGATTCTTTTCTTTATGTGAGGGGAAAGACTGCAGTATGCGAATTGACTTGCGGCAGGCGACTTGTTAATTGGAAACTCAGATCCCTTGTCTGACAGCTTGCTTTACCCCGAATGGGTATGTATGGAATTACGAATTACTCTACTTGTGGTTCATTCGCTCTTAGAGTAAGGGAGGGAGTCACCAGACTTATAAAAGGAAGGTTTTTTCTGCCCCTTCTTATTTCTATCTATTGGCATAGCTGAAGGGAGTCTTATGCATCCGGAACGCTAGCGGGTTCGCTCGCAACTTTACCATTGGAATTCCAGACTGACTAGGCTACCAATCATAGGCAGGTACCCCTCTTTCACACGGTGGTGAAAGTGCTGAAATCAAAGTCAACGATCTGTATAGATTTTCCTCTCTCGGGCCACCTCACATGAAGCCCGCCCACCTTACGGGAATGGTAGTAGGGTTGTCGAACCGTCGTAGTGAGCGGGGTGTGTTGACAGCTTGAACACGGGCAGGACTACGTGTTCAAGTCGATTAGAAGAATAAAGGGCTTATCGGGAAGAATGGCTTATCGGTCAGAGGGGGTAGTATGAGTAGGAGGTCTGATGGATTTCATTCCAGAGTCTTCTTTCTTGCATTCCATCGTTACTTGCGGTGCAATCTGGAAGTCTCAAAGCGAGAAACTTGTAATTTGAATTCTAACATATTTTTCTCCTTTTCCGCATCATCTACTCATTTCACGCCGGTTGTGGGCACCATCCTAACGTCCGTCCCTCAACGTTTGCGTTGATTCTCTATGCTACATCCTACTCTTGAGTCTTTACACCTCATGCTTGAAGCATGAAACACCTAGAAGAGAACCTATGGACTGTAGTCTATGCTGAACGGGAGACTAAAGTGAAACTGTGAAGGTGATGGGTTTGCTACTTGAACTACCGCCATACTGTTGAAGTCTCTTTTATATACCGCCTTTGACTTGTTTGACCAATTCCCATGTACATGTATCATCTTCTCACCGGCAACCGGTATTACGGAAAAATACGACGAAAAAGCAAAGACAAAAGGAGACTGATCCACACCTACTTTCCAATAGAAAAAAGTCTCACCGTACGGAGCCATCTTCTTCACCCCTCACTTGATAATGCAGCAGACCTGGATGTCGCCCAGTTATGAGCTTGAATAAGCCGGATGCTTCAATTCGAATAGAGCCCAGGCTGGAGGAGAATGATACCAAAGAAAGCGAACCTCTGTGTCTTCTTCTTAGAACTGAGCGTGTGTCGCCTTCTTCTTCCGAACCTAGCAAAAAGCGAGACTCCGTAAGTCAAGCTTACCTTTTGTCTCACAGGCATCTGCTCTTGTAGTGCTCGCAATCTAGTTAAGGTAACCTGGAGAATTCCTCTTTTTATTGTTCTTCTCTTTTTCGCTTCGGTGCCAAGGAAGTCGTATATAGACAAATCGTACTTTGTCTTTTTGAATGGTACTGGGTCGGCGCCTACTATCAATACTTGGGCTTGCTTACCGCTCGGTAATCGCTCTTATTTTTTGATGCGGACTACTGAAATGAAATGACTGAAGTGCCGTTTCAAGAACGAGTTTTCCAATCCAGTTTTGGAAGGAAGAAGAAGGAATGCAGTAAAGGCCATTAATGAGAGGAGCGCAGATGAGTGTCATGCGGGTACGTCGATCCTTAACCAAGCAAAAAGAAGGGTGAAATTCCACTAGAACATCATTCTCCTTGATGTTTTGGGAAAGACTGAACTGATTGGGGGGTTTCTAGTTAGGAACATTTCGAATGTTGGTAAGAAGAAGAGGCCTTGAATTAGTAGAAAGAGAAGCGTGTTGAATAATCAAACCTGCTCCATAGGCGACTCGAACTTGCTGAGAGCCCTGATATGGCGTGTGTGACACCATGCTATTAAGATCTGACGCAATGTGACTGGTTGCTCCTGTGTCTAAGTACCAGTTGTCAGAAGGGGCAGAGAAAGGCTCAACTGCCATGGAGACGCTTGATAGCTGTCATCAAACCTGTGGTAGCAATTCAGTGCCACGTGTCCCACCTAGTTGAAGATCTGCACCGCTAGTAGTTATTGATTATGACTATGGGATTGCTTCTTTGATTTCTAATTGCAGATTGTCTACAATAGGGGGGCAACAGTAAAAACAAGCAAAACAAGCTTGCTCTCTAGCAAATAGGGCTTCTTTGTTCGTAACTACTAATGTTACGAACGAAAAGGGGGAACTCCGCTTTATCTTTTGTAATTGGCGTCGATCGAAACACATAGTATTTCTTTTTAAGGCCCTTTAATTCACAAACAAGGTCGATTAGATCAACAAATGCCTCAACTTGATAAATTGACTTATTTTTCACAATTCTTCTGGTTCTGCCTTTTCTTCTTTACTTTTTATATTGCGATATTCAATAATGGAAATGGACTACTCGGGATTAGCAGAATTCTGAAACTAAGGAACCAACTGATTTCGAACCAGGGGAGCAAGATCCAGAGCGGGGACGCTGACAGTTCGGGGGATATTTTGAGAAAAGGTTTTAGCACCGGTGTCTCCTATATGTATTCCATTTTATTCGAAGTATCCCAATGGTGTAAGACCATCGACTATTTGGGTAAAAGTCTGAAATTCACTCTGATCTCGTTTTTCGGGGTAATAATGGGTCTATTCAAAATAGACACCAAAATTCTCCCTTTTTTATCAAATTTTTCATATAACATGTCTTCCAGTAGGATCCCCTTAAGGAATGAAATAATGCTAATTCATGTTGTACATGGCCAAAGAAGCATTGTGTTGTAATCTAATGAAAGAGGGATTTTTGAGAGAAAAAAGCACGGACGAGCCAAATTCCTTTGACAATCGCCCCGCGCCGCGCGCGGTGTAAAAAGGTTCTCGTTTGACAGCTCAAATGACTGCTCATTTTTCTCACCCGAGAGAAAGAGAGTGGGGTGGCGGAACTTCGGACTCTATTTATTGGAGTAGAATGTAGCTTTCTCATGCAGAAGGAAGCGAGGCCGCTGCCTACCGAGGTGGCGGAGAAAGAAGAGTGGGTATGCGGGCTTCTTTCACTTTACATTCTGTTGTCGGAGAGAGCGCGCAAAACAGAATCAAAGATGAATTAATTAGAAGAGCTTTCTCATCAAAGAAATACCACACGCTAACTCACTGCTACTCAGGCTGTAACTAACTGGTGGCTTGGCAAGCACGTACGGGCAGAGAGAAATCCAGATACACACTTCACCGCTGGGGCGGGCTACTTAATTAACCACTTCGCAAAGAACTTCAGTTTCTTTCAAGGCAGAGACCATACTTCTATTTCCAAAGAGTAAGAAACTATGTCTATTAAAGAGCAAGTTGACGAGCTTATATACGACTGAGTGGAGTGCTTCCATTTCGAAAAGAGATGCATTTACTATATTATCGTTCTTAATCTTAGCACTAATTTCGCAAAAGCATATAGCCCCACTAACTTCCCTCGTCCAGACATTGCATTCCCAATGGGCCAACCCTTCTAGTTCTTCACTGGAAACCAGCTTTTCTATGTCAAGGTATCTTCCGAACCAGACAAGCACTTTTGTTTGTATAAGCCGACTGTCATTTTGGTATTGAAAGGTTTTCGCCGGCTATTGTACATCATTTTCTGGGGGTGGAACAGTCAAAAACAAAGTGTAGGTACTCGTTCTAGTGCTGAGGCAGAGTCAAGAGCTATGGCCCTCTTTTTGCATTCTTTTGAAAGGAGACATTGAATGAAAGTGTTGCCCCATGCGGTTCGATTTTCATCATCGGGTTCTCATATTGCTAGCAATTCCGGCTTTCATGAACGGACCATACACAGCGGCCTATTCTTGGAAAGCCTATACATAAATGAAGTATATTTGCACACCCTACGCGCAGTCTCATAAGCGGGCATATCTTTACCAAGAAACTGTCTTTTCCCTACCATCTCGGCGGACTCAAAGTTGATTGATGCAATTCCTAACTAAAGAAAAGATCTGTTCTAATTGATTCAAGGCAAATTCTTAGTCTTTCTATGGACAATGTTAATAAAGTTGTGGACCACGGATTTCTGCCTATTGCTGTTGAAGCAGTAAGTCCATAAAAATACCTTCCATGTATCGATAGCCAAGCTGAAATGTGCCCTCTTTTTTCCATCACAAGCTAAAGTCTTCCTAGCACCTATGATTACACTCATCTTGAGTCTAGGTGATAATCCCTCTAGGTGGTCCAGGTCTAGCTATAAGTGATTTTGAACGAAGTATCCTTTAATCACTAACACTAGAAAGTATTGGAGTGTACGGTATCCTAATCAGCTAACTCGAAATATGCTTTCCTTATTGTTTGATTCTCGGCTGTCAAAAAGCAAATAATAGAAAGAAGAATTTCATAACTCAAAGAGGCATAGAATTTCGAGATACTCTTTTTAGTGAGTTGCCTACCCTCGGGTAACTTACCTACCTTTAGTAAACTACGGGTGAAATGAAAGATAGTTCTCCTTTGGATTTGCATCCCATTCTGGTCTATATGAAATTTGGCTTATATGCTTGTTAGTCAAAACATGACGCTCATTGAGGTCTTCTTTCCTAGGTAGCTCAATTAGATGTTACTTCAAAGATCATTAGATTGGAGTTGCTAACTAATATGATAATAGAAGAGAACTCCTTCTTTGTATGGGTCTGCTCGTCTTTACTTGATAAGTAGTTTTGAATATGAATGAGTAGGCTCCTTTTTGCTGGCTGAGGAAGAAGAATTCCATAGATTGGTTCTTTTCGCTATTGTCTTGTCGCTTGGATAAGCCTGGCTTCAATTTTGCGCGTAGTTTGAGTCAGTTTCGTTTTAGTCTTTGGACTGATATATGCCTTTTCTAGTAAGAAAAGAGCAGGCCGAAGGTTGAACTTCCTAGGGCCTGTCAAGTTGAATGAAGAAAAAGCAGCATCTATTGGCCAGCCTATATTATTCCTATGCCTTCTACTGTCGATAGTATTCTTTCATAAACACTGTATTTTCTTTGACTTTTGAGTCGTAGTTAGCTTGATTTTTGGTAAGTAGCTTTAGCCCAGGTAAATAGAAAGATTATCCGGTGGTAGAGATCCTTATCAAGAGAATTCCTACCTCGGAGGTAATCCCTCAAGTTTGAACCCCGTAATCGTAAGACAGTCGGGTTTTTAGCCCTAGTACTCACTTCAAATGCTCTAAATACATGGCCATCGACTAGAAAGAAAGTCAAATAGCAAAAAGTACTCTTTCGTCTTCTTTCTTCGACATGGGCTAGCTTTACTCCCACGGAGCTTTCTCCTAAGCAAGTACCTAGCTAGCTATTATAGAGCTGAGAATAAAGAGGAAAACAATGCTTCTCATAATTTGCAGTACCTTGCACGAAGAAAAAAAGGTAGGAAGGAAAACTATTCCCTATACTATAGAATCTCTTCATCAAAATAATAATAATATGATGCTCTCGCTTACGACTCTTCCAAACTATGAACGGAAAATCCGCCTTTCTTCTCCAAAGTCCAGTACTACTAGCTAGTTGTCGTGCTCGGATAGTTGTCGTAGCAAAAGCCATTGGAAGATATATTGAATATATTGGAGTAATCCGTTTTGTTATTGATTTACCACTAGGTCAGTTTCCCTTGTTTTTTCAACTAATAACTCACTGGGAAGTTACATGCTTTTGCGCTTGCGAACACAGCTCTTTTTTCTACCTATCACTAGTTCTGGCGAACAAAAAAATGTTCGAAATTGATGCCAACTTACTATCTATTAATGTGTCACTCCTGTATTTGTACTCGGTCTCGGATTCTACGGGAGTGTCCCAGGCTTTGGCTTTCACCATCGTAACGCAGCTTCGTAGGATGACCTTCGATTGATTTATGAGTCAAATAACTGCCTCCTGCATTCAAGACTGAAGGAACTTACTTTACCCGGTGAGTAACTACTAATGTTACGAACGAAAAGCCCGGACTTGCACCACTTAGGCAGGCGGATAGATAAGCCTTAAGAAAAAGAAAAAGTAGGGCAGATGCTGACAATGCTTCAAAATACCAATTCTTCCTAAATTGCCTAAATGGTATGGTCGATTGCTGACTAGTAAGCAATTCAAGAGGCCGTTTTTTCTTGCTACTACTAGTTGTTGAACTGCGTGAAAAGCGTAGATCAGTAGGTAGATACACCACCTCCCCTCTCTGTATTATGAGCGTAGTAGCTTGCTTTAGCTGGGCTAGGTAATGGTCATTCCATAAGATGTGTGTGTGGTTTTTCTATTGGTATCAATTATGGCTAGATCCCTCGGCTCTGGTGACTTGGTTGACTGCTTAATCGAGTTTGTCAGATCTGCACCGCTAGTAGTGATTGATTATGACTATGGAATTGGTTCGTTTTACCCGAACCGAGAGTTCCTCTTTGAAGATAATTTGGTACAGGTACCTCTAAAGAGAAGTATGCTTTTCTTTCCGAGCTCCATAAGAAGGAGCTCCGCTCCAACGAACGGCTATTTGACTTGCAGCTCCTGAAATGTGTCAATCCCTGTCTTGCTCTTGCGTTCAGTGAGCCTCATCCTAATACTACTCCTTGCCTGACAAGCTTCGAATCAGGTCACCGAAGAACTACTACTTCATGAAATGCCGTCGATATTATTTCTAGTAGAAACCCCTATTAACAAACTTAGCTAGCATACAGCCTTACACCGAAACCGGTCAGCTTTCTATTGAGCGCACGAAAGAGTGGAACGATAAGGAAAACTAGTAATAGGGCCTAGTGTTACTTACGAGATTACTAAGATAAGGTATTTTCCCTTGTAGTTAAAGACTAATGATGCTACCGCCTGGATTTAGTTAGTGCAAAAAGGAGGACTTGCCTTTGTTAAGCATGTTGCTATGATGAAAAAAAGTCTCGTGTAATCAGATGTGAAAAGGACCACTCTCGACCTCTATAGCCTAGGATGGACTCTGAGAAAGCACTAAATGTCTTAATGGATGCCCTTACCTCGAGTCTTTCCACTGGAAGCACAGAAAGGAGACTCGGACTAATACAAAGAACGACAAGGCGTACGCATTCGCCAAGTGAGTAGCCGCTCTAGCAGCCGTGGCAGAACATCTTTCTTGAAACTTTTCAAGGGTAAAGTCAAGTCTCCTCACTTGACCCATTTTCTTCATTCTCAACTAGCACAGCCACGAAGGTTTCTTTGCCCTTCTTGACTACCTAGGCTGCAAGGCGGATAAAGTAGGCACACGAGTCTTCACATTAACCGTTGGGAGCATGCATAGTCTTACTTCATGCATAAGGAGGCACAGTCTGGGTTGATTCCAAGAAATCTATCTCTAATAAGACGACCTTGAAATCGTATAGGGGCTCCACAGTGCAATTAGTCGTACCTTTATTTCCATCCTACTATTTGTAGCTCCACGTCCTTGGCAATGCCAGAGATTGCTTTCGCGGCAGAGTTCACGACCTTGATGCGGCTGAAGTAGGGGATAAAGGCCGATACCAAGACCTTTTGTTGCTCTTTTCGCTCGCAACATGCCGTAGTTGCTCGCCTTTTCACTCAGTGAGCAACTACTAATGTTGCGAACAAAGGACACATTAGTAGTTACTCGCTGGGTATAGGAATGCGGCTTTGTTTCACAAGCTTTTTAGCACCGTGCAATTTGCTGAGAGGAATAAAGTACATGTGAATGCAGCTTTTGACAATGCGGATCGAACACTTTATCAGACAGAAGGCGATACGGGAAGTATATGGCGGTATAGTTCTTTCAACCAAACGAAAAAGGGGCGTAGCTAAATAATATTAAGTTTGCAGAAAATTCCACTTGCTTTCATATGTTTTAAGAATCGAAAACGGCAGAGTTGGTTCCTACCGAGGATTTCGACAGAATTAGGATTGACCTCTTATTATATAGTGTCAAATATCATATATTCGTAAAGCTGCTCGTTCCTGCCTACTTTTGTCTTCCTGCTACAGGTGAAAGCGATTAACCAGATAAGTATACTTCTCGAGGAGAAAGACTTGTATCTCTTCGCTTTGCTTCGTCTTAAGCTCCTGGTGAAACCTACCTATCCCGTGCTTCATTTCGGTGAGAGTTTTTTGTATGAAAATAGGAATATGCCTAGGCTTTTGCTACTTTCTTCTCGCCGGCCACCTATTTCCCGTATGGTCGAAGGAAGAAAGCTATTATATAAAAGTAATAAGAAAATCGTAATAGAAAAGGCACATTAGCAAGATTCATTTCATAGGTGTGAAGACAGACGGATCGATGGAAATGCTTCCAGTGAGTAACTACCTTTTCACTCTACACAAACGATACACTACTCTTTGAATTCACAGAGTAGTTACTTGTCCGAACGAAAAGACTATTCTTCCATTAGTGTTAACGCACGAATTCTCAGATTCTTCTTCCTAGGCTCTTCGAGCTATCTGCTACTTGTATGAAATTCTTCTATATATGCCAACAATTGTTAGTCTCAAGGGAAGGAATGGTACAGGAGGGCTTAGTCCGGATAGTCCCTCTTTCCTTTATATAGGCTGCTTAATGGGTTCATTAGTTAACGGGGGTTGCTTTTATAAGCTTTGTGAACCTTACGAGTGAACCCCTTTTCTTCTACTCTAATAAGAGCATTTGAAGTGTAAAGTCGATAAAGAGAGGGATTGAAAGTGCTTAGTAATACTATGTTACTATGTATTGTATTAAATACTTTGATATCGGTCAAGGTCATCCACTAGATATACTACTACCGGGCTGGGCTCTATATAGAAGTGAGGAAAGAAAAGCGGATTTTGCATTAGGTTAATTCTTTTTTGCATTTGCACTCCAATAGTGTCATTTTTTGATACCTTTTTGTGTGAGAGTGACCGTTTACACACACTCTCGGGCCAGGTTAGTGTATCTTTTACCATTATTAATGGAATAGAACCATATGCCTAAACGAAAGTCAAGGCGTGTATCGTTGACGTTGAAGGGCTAGTCTTGAGTCTACAGTTCCACCATAGTCTTTAATAAGAGCGCTCGGTAATAAAGCCTAATCAAAGAAAGCGGGCAAACAGAAAGACCGTTACACTGATCAGGTACACGACGGTAAACCACAGTAGCCCTTTTTCTTCTTCCTTCTCTTCGCTGCGTTCTTCATTGACTGGGTCAATTTCTTCAACGGCTATTCCCAAATTCGTTTCTCTTCCTGACACTCCCTCCTCCTCAGCGACAACCTTGTCCTCAAGAGTGGAGTGTTTCGACGCATCATAGTCAACCCAGGTGGCATCCTCTAATGGGTTCGACCTCCATTTGATGAGAATTTGAGCTACTGGTGCATTTCTCCTCTTCACCAAGCGCCTGTCTAGGATGCACTCTGGCCTCCATTCTCATCCTGATTTTGGAATAGTAGTGAGAAAGTAGAAGCTTATAATTCTGGGTAGTCCGTTTTTCCGGTCGCATATTATTATATATCTAAGACGACTTCTATTAAGAACCTATCTTGAAAGTCGGAAGCATCATGTCATTTCTTTATCACGTAACGACTTGTCGTTATGCCCGTGTGCAGATCAAATGAATTCCTCCCATGTGAATGTCTTCTTGCCAGTTAGTAAGAAATTCGGGATTTCGGGATCAAGTGCTTCCTCGTCTGGGAGAGTGCCTCTCGCTGTACGTTGAATGTAGGAAGTTGTGGATACTGATCTATTTTTGGAAAGATAAGTAATAGGA
Organism: Rhynchospora breviuscula; assembly: GCA_027562975.1. Taxonomy (NCBI): domain Eukaryota; kingdom Viridiplantae; phylum Streptophyta; class Magnoliopsida; order Poales; family Cyperaceae; genus Rhynchospora; species Rhynchospora breviuscula. Next base: position 15,969 of record JAMQYH010000262.1, read on the forward strand.
CAAACTTCTGAATTGGGGTTTTCCGGGTTTTCATTACGTGTCTATGTTTCTACTAGCTGCACACGTGGGTTCAGACTCGAAAGCTGTAAGCTGCCTCTTCCCGATCTGTCTATCTGAATAATATGTCTGTCTTTCTACACTTCCTCTTTGAAACTGAGTAGTGTCTTCTTTGAATGACAATATTTGAGTTCTTTTCTGTGCTTTCCGCGTTAACTAGGCGAGTAAGAGAGAAGTTCTTCTTGCTCATGATGGGTTCTATTCTAAACGATCAAAGCAAAGAAAATGCCAATAAGGATAATGCTAAGAAAGCACGCTACGCCCTTTGATTCCCTATGTAGTTGAGAGAAAGGGTAGGTACAGAGTATGCATAAGTAGTTATCCGCAGAATAGTCGACAAGCCCAATAGTCAACAATTGGTGTATTTTTCTGATCTTCTTTTCTAGGACTAGAGAAGGCAAAGTACCCAGTCTAGTTCCCTGCGACGAGCCTTTATGTTGCTTTTCCTTCCTTGCTTCCTTGTATGTGGCTTTGCTTGCTTGCTTGTGAGCTAGACGAGCCTTCCCCTTTGTGAAGACAGACAGGGTTGGTTGGTTCGAACCCAACTTGTGATTGAATTCTCATTAGGTAGGAGCGCATACGGGACTTTGACTATTTGGGTTGGGTGGGTTCCTTCCTCGTTGATGTATAGGACAGCCAAGTTAAGTGAACAGAACTCTTCTTTCACCAACAAGCAGCTACTATCTATTTTCATTCATATCAAGCTCAATATTTTTCATGCGAATAAGTCAGATCTATGGATGGAGCTTTCTTTGCTCAGTTCCAATAGTTCTATACTGGCATTTTCGTACCTAGATTGATTTGCTTCAAACATACATACATATTGGGCAGTTCAGTAATACGAATCGAAACCAGAGGGTCTATTACTTTCTGACTGGATGGATATTCCTCCTCCTATTCACAAACCTGAGCACTCTACTAGAGTTTTGATTAGTTTATTTACAGCACAGCCAGGGCTATTCCTGTTTCTGAGGAACGAACGCCCTCCCTTTCTACAATTCGAGTTTATGTATGACGAAAGTCTCGCTGGGGTCAGTCTAAACTGGACAGCTACCTACCTGGCATAGATATAGGACACGCAGGTCAGAGTGAATTTAGTTGGTTAGAAGAGTCACTGACTGGGGAGCTAACTGAGGTGTTGATGGAAAAGAGTAGGACAGACGAAGTACTCACTAAAGTGGCTTGAGTCTTGTATTTATGAAGAAATGCAAGTAGAGGAGTAGGAAAAAGCAAATTATCAGCAGATGAGATAGGCTTCTACCTTTGATAGGATAAATTACTCTCTCTTTAACTATCAGTCAAGAAATTGGTAAGGCATTAACAGCTCTCATGAACAAGGATTGGCATGCATGGTCTAGGGTGGGTACTCTCTTCTTTCTTTTCTTTTAGTGCTTGCCGGTTTGGTTTCAGCAAGGGATTGGTATTGATGGGTCAGAGTCTCGTCAACTAGAGAGGTATCAGAGTCTCAAACTCCTCTCTTCGGAGAGGAATGCTTATACAGCAAGCAGGTATAACCACCGGCACCCACCTAGGAAGAAAGCTTGCTTCTTAAGAATTGGAATCTCTATCGATGCAAAACATAAGGAAGGTTCTCTCTAGAGGAGGAAGCATTTATTTCGCGATTGAAGCTCCGTTGCTATGCCAGGATAGCTATCAAGATTCGGGATACTCGAAAGGTACAAACGATCTCCCACAGAGAGATCCACTCTAAGTAGAATCGTTTTTTACTTATAACGGAATCAAATCCCTCCCTTTTTGAATGTACGCATGTCTGCACTTTCATTATATTCTAACCTTTATGCGATACTGACTGGGTTGGTTATTCATAGCTATCGTTCCCTTATGAATTGCGGGTTGGTTGGTTATTGTACGGGGTTGTTTAGCTTACGACGTATTTGTGAGTCCTCGGCCAAAGAAAGGAATCTTTCAAGTCGACAAGGGATGGATGATAACTGGACGGACGTTTTGATTCTTTAGAAAAACTTGATGAATTTCTCCAAAAATGACTATAGATCGAAGCTTTGTACAGTACGATGGTTAGCTGTTCACGGATTAGCCCTACCGTTTTGTTGGTTGTGTTAGATGTTTATTGAGTACTACTTCAGGATAAAAGAAACGAGTTTGTACTGCCGAAACAACGAGAGCAAAAGACATACATTCGAGGTCGTATAAAAAAGAAATATTGGATTTTCTCAATCCACAAGAAATAGACTTGATGCCATTTATGCACGCACTTCGAAATGCATACAATTGCACGCACTTTTGAAAACTCTTTCTCACTCACTTGTGCATGCAAAAAATCACAGATAGGAACAACACCTAATGTTGTGAAGAAAGCACTATTTACGCAGTTACCACCCGCACGTATTCCTTCTTAATGGTTGATCAAGTTTTATGGATTCACCACCCTACCCCGGGACCGATTGACGTACATCTGATGCATGAACTATAGTGAATATACACCCCCTTCTCTTTACGCACGCCCTATTTTCTATACCCGCCTTACTGTATTGGTACTTTTGATACCCACCCTAAGTAGAAATCTTACCACACAACCAGAAAGAACTCGGACTCTGTATGATAATCGTTTCGCTCGGTAGATAGCCCAGCCGGGAGCGAATCCCAAGCAATCAAACCAACAGAAAGAATTGAGACTAAAGAGATCTCTCAAGTTGAAAGCTACGAAGTCTACGCAGAGAGGGGTATATCTTGTATTCTCAAAAGTATGCAAGGTATGAACGGATCCGAGTGACTAGTAAGCTCACTTGGCCCAATACTAAAAAGTCGCTTGCGGCCTGGCAAGAGTCAGTAGATAGGAGGGAGGAGTACGCCTCTTTTGGGTCCGATGCTCCGTTTCGTTGGTAGTAACCTTTATTCTCACTACCCATATCGCATTTGATGCTCCCTTGCTTTTGACCTATGGCAGTCAGAGCTACAGCTACTGGAATCCACTAATTGAATTTGGGACTGGGAAGGAACCTTGCTTGCGCATTTCTTTCTAGTTATCTTGCATATTCTACATACTGGCTTTTCGTTTAAGATATTCTCATTTCTCTTTCTCAAAAACCCAATCCAACTTTTAGGTATCCGTGCATTTCTTTACCATCCTTCGATACAATATAGCTGTTTGCTGCCCCGGCCCGTATGAGCCCACTAATGGCAGGTGAGGGAGCGACGACAAGTTGCTTTATATGTATGTATGTTCCAAGCCTCTTTTGAAGTTGAGACACATGCCAGGCAAGGCAAACTGGATGGATCTGGATCAAGGTGCGTGCTTCTGGTAATTTCAGCCGGTACTGGACACACAAACTCTTTCAAGAACCTACCTCGAAACAGAGTATTTGGTGCGCGCCCGCAACTGTAGCGATGTTTCTCGATATGGACCTGTCACGACACGCACGGTACGGGATCAGCCGGCCAAAGCCAAGCCAGCCCCTTCTTCTCAGTGCGAGCGACGTGTGAAATGACTTAGAGCTAGCTAGTAAGGTATGAAGGGACTAACTCAACCACAGCTACAGCTTCTTATCGAGCAGTTCTTATTCGACCTGGAGAAAGAAAGCGAGAGTTCGTTCTCACCGGCCGGCGCGTACAATTATTAGAGTGGAGCTAGGAAGAAGATGAAATCAGTCAGTGAAGGTAGCAAATTAGGGTAGGGTACTGCTGTTTATTTCTTTTGATAGACAGATTTCTGCACTGCCTTGGACTAAAGATGAAGGAACAGCAATTCGAGCCAACCTATAGAGAGAGCCATGCGCTTGAGACGGGAAAACGTCTAGCAAAGCTAGCAGCGTGCCTGGTTGTACGGAGGTAGGAGTAAAAGGTTTCGAAATAGCAATACTTCACGCTGACCCAATGACAGGAACACGGACGGGGGCTTATTGCCTCCTTCCTTTCCTCAAGTCAGACTTTCCTTGCTTCGCACCACTTGATGCCCGATTCATTCCTTCCCCCCATATGGAAATATACCGAGCCATATTCTCAGCTTTGATATTTCAATACGGATTAGATAAGCCACTTTGACGAGCGATAAATACGTGTCTTCTGTTTCTTCTGGGAAGAGAGGAAATGCACGGGTAGGTAGGCAAATACGTAGGTAGGTTGTTCACGATGAAGCATTCAATACAGTTTTTGAATCTATCTCGCCGCCCGCCCTTATTACATGAGCTCCTAAGCAAGCAAGCACCCAGTCTCCGTTGAACAAAGGCAGATGGGACAGCCAGCCAGTGCTTTTCGGTGCTTTACACAAGGAATGAATATCAAATCGAAATGAACGAGTAGTAGTTTCTTTTCCTTGCTTCCGTGTAGTTTGTTTTGCTTGCTTCGATATAGACAGTGTGGTTTTTACGGATGGGTGTACTCTATTACTTTACTGTCAGATCTAGTGTTTTTATAGCCCTACTAAAGCGGATGCCTAAGCCAGTCTGCCATAAGAAACTAGAACCTAAGCTAATATAGCCTAAGCTAAGTACGCAGTGTACTGCTTCATTGAAGTGAAGGACGCACCCACGCTTTCATTCCTATTGGTGTGATATGTTTTAATGTCTTCTGGTTGCTGTCTTCCAACCGCATTCTTCTTTGATTTCCGTTGTTCGAAGGAGTGGGGCTTTCACTCCCAATGAATTACTGGGCACCGGGTCTACAAGGGCTAAGGAAACAGGGCAAGAAACTGAAGTCTGTAAAGCATACTACCAGTAGAGCTTGGCATAGCTGCCCGCCCTTAGGTGTCTAGTGTAGCTAGTGCGTCATATTTTTGATACTAAATCAAAGTGTGTGTTGGTTGACTCTACCACTAGCGCTTAGTAAGTTTTTGAAACAACGAGGCATGCATGCATTTATTCTCGACCGAAGATTGATTGTGACGCACGCCCGCCATTCGTCTCCTTATTTTAGATAGATCTGTACTTATAGAATTCTGTTAAGGAGAAAAGAGTCAGAGTTACTTCTGTGATCGTTTTATTCAATTGAGACAAGAGCGCACGCCAATCCTTTATCAGACTCTGCCGGCTTAGTGTTAGGCAACGGGCATGCATATACAGTGACTCACTAATTATTGGGTGGGGGCGAAGTAAAAAGAGGAGGTCGGTCAGGCCCGTACGAAAATGGAATAAGTATGAGTTTATCGTTTGCGCCGGCCCGCTAGCCAGATTGCGAGGAAGGACCATGGTATTATGATTTCAACTATTACCTTTGGGTTCAGAGTCCGCCACTCGTGCTCAGAGGATAGATAGCCCAGTCCCCCGACGATTTGTTCTGTTGGGAGATTTTGCAAAACAGGGAACATTTCCAATCGTGTGTTTTGTCACTTTCCTTGCTGTCGATTACTTATCCTTTCGTAAATCAGGATCATCAAGTTAGTTTTCAAAAGCAATCTTTCTTCGTTGTTAACTGAAAGTGGAGCATCCATCAGATTCCTACTTAGTTAACCGCCGACCGACTTACTTTTACCTGACACTACTTCTCTATTCATAGGCATCCATCCCTCAGACTCCGGCTACTAAATCAAGTCTATGCCTTTTTTCCTTGACTATAGTATATTCGAACGGCAGGAAAATAGACATCAGGTGACTGACCTTTTCCTACTCTCCTTTGTTAAAAGCTTTCCTTTCGGCCGAGAGTAGTGTGGCTAAGCCGATAGATGGAGCCCCCCGTGAGATTCAGTGCAAACAAAGGCACGGTTTCTTGATTCGGATGTGTGCATAAAGCAAGCAACTTGAATAATTGTAAATGTAAGTGTCCCGTTTCGAGTAGTCCGAAGAAGGCGCCTGCTCCCAGTCTTCTTTTCCAAAATGCTATGCTATTTGTTTGTGCCCGCCCTTTTTGGTTTTCTTTGGAGTAGGAGGAAAAGATGGATGTATCGTTCCAATAGAAGCAAACATTTTCCATTCAGTAAGTAATGAAGAAATACGCTAGTCGACTCCTGGCGCATGCTGTGATCCTTGACTTTGCCCCAATTTCAAGGGGACTCTCAGGCTCTACGAGATTTCTGTCTGCGACCTTCCTCTTTCTCAAGTCCAAAATCTTACTTTGCTCTAACCATTTAGTGATCACCATGCTCGATCCTAATTCTACGCTGCAGCTCATGCCCACATTGATATAGTTTGATGCTCCAAATGTTTGAACTCGTCTTTGAGACCACTAAGAAACGAATCAACAAAGTAATTCTATTTCAAATAGGGATTCCTTACAAGTAACTTGGATCTGGCCAGCTCAAATTGCTCCATGTAAGACTCCACAGTGCCAGATTGCACTAATCGTTGAAACTCATACACCACGTTACGCTTGCCGCTCAGGCGCAAACCTTCTGCGTCAAATTGAATTGAAAATAGGCCAAGGAGGCGGATCTTGAGTGGCAAAAACCCCTTTGAACCAAGCACTAGCTTTTCCCTGAAAATGAAACATGGCCCATTTAGCTTTATACTGGTCTGGTACCTGATACAAGGAAAAATAGAATCTGCAACGCATACTCCATGCATGGGTCAGAACCATCAAAAGGTGGAAAATCAGAACGGGGCAAGGACCAACAGGCCTGCTGTGAACTCGACTGAAACTCTTTCTTGGTGTTCTTTATTGTGGATATCACCACATCAGGATCGTCTGTTTAGGTAACAGGTGGTGATTCTACGAGGGGGTCCTTGCCGTGTTGCTGGCCTCTTCTCGGGCACAATAGACTGAACACGAGCCCCTCGAGAAGAAAAAGAGGAATTGAAAGACAAACTCGGCACAGCCGGGTACCACAGCCCCCAAGCGCCTACTGTCTTCTGGCGCATTTGGAAATTACGAGTCCGGGCACGCCTTTTTCTTTATCCCTGAAGTACTGGTTCGAGTCCTTCTATCTTGATTCTCAGCGTTGGTCACCACCCCTCTTGTGCGCATTATGCTTGCCCTGCGGCTAGACCGAAGACGGCATTGACTTCTTTCTTCAACCCGAGTTTTCCTAGCTCTCAACTACCAATATTGAAATTTCTCCTTTCCTGATCTCCACTTTATCTTGCTGCCCTCCAAATGGGCGGGAGTTAGCTCTCGATCTTGAAGATTTCTAGCTTTGCACTCGAGCTTGCTTTTCCTCTGCTCACCTTTCATTCCTCTTCTCTTCAACCCGACATAATCAATTTAGTTCGATGCAGTTTTCCATCCAGATTTCAGGTTTCTTGAAAACTAAGCAAGTGATGGCGGGTTTCGGTCTGGCAGGGGGGTATCGGCTCATTCATGCTTATCCCACTGGTAGCTTCATTGCTTGAATCGGCGGATCAAAGATCGGTTTCCAATATCTGCCCAACATGCTTTTCCAGCCCATATCTTCCCATCTCCGGTCACATGAGCTTTCGAGAACCTAATAGAATAGCAGCTGATTCACAGTTGGTTGGCTCCGAAAAGAGTTCATCTGGACTTTTTGGGCGCCCCATGGTCGGATGCGAGCCAAGCTAGTTAATCAAAAGCGAGTCTCCATTACGCGGTGATCTTTCCGCAAGTGGAGGTCCTGGCTCTGATGGCGTAGCTTATGTGTCATGCTAGGAAGCTAGGGTATTTATGCTTTCCTTCCTCAACGCTCCGCGCCTTGTCTTTCTTCTTTCTATTCTTTTCGTCATTCTTTCCACCTTCCTCTTGTTGGTTATCTCTGTCCGTATGGCATGATATTTGAATATAGAATATCGTTAGTAATGGTTTATCTTCGTCTATTCTCACTAGTCAGCCATGCCGTGCTTTCTTACCCTTCAGAGTTTCTCTCGGTTCTATCTGATCTTGTCTTTCCTACTCGTATAAATGCAGCAGGCTTTTTCGCCGCTTCGCGCCTTACTTTCCTTCCCGCTAGCAACAAGCAACGGATTTCACTATTTACTCTTATTGCTGGGATTTGCTGCACTACTGGCACTTGGTAGCAAGGGATTTTTGACTAATAGGAAAGAAAGCAATGTCACCCGCTGCGCGCCGCTATTCGTTACTACTTGATCTTGCTTGCTCCACTACTTGCTTAAGAAAGTAAACGACTACTTTCCAAAGTACTTATTCGAAACCAATAGTTTGTCTTTCCATTCTTTCTGCTTGAACTTCCTTCCTTTCCTAACAGCCAAACCTCTCGATTTCTGAAACACTTGACACTGTGCTTCGTCTCCCTCCCTCCCTGAGAACTTTGATACGATTGCAAAATACACCAGTTCTCTTTTCAAGCATCTAATATTGGAGTTGTCTTCATTTCTTGGTGCCACTTGCTTGGTACCAGATGGAATGGTAGCAACCGCCTCCTCTGGTTACCAAACCCTATGTTTTTCAATTTTGGTGGACAAGCAGTTTTCATAAAATTCAGGGTGAATCCCTCCCTTTATTGATACTTTATGTTCTATGTATGGTATGTACCATTTGTTATAAAGGGTTCTTTGAAGATGGCTTTCTTAGGTGAATTTATGCGTTACACAAGTAGCCTTCGGCTTCAATTTTCCCTGTAAGTTCTGTGCTGACGTGCAACAGGTACGACAATCAGCCTCCCAGGATACGAAGCCTTATTCTACGATAGCGTCTGCACAAACGAAACACGAACCTTCGAAACCAGCGATACACGTAGGCACGAGAGATACACGTATAACGTGTAGCTCTAAAAAAGCGAGTTCAAAAAAAGGGTTCGAAAACAGAGATCATCAACTCACCGGGTGCCTATTTCTAATAACCAAATGCTTATCTCCTTGTCAACATCCACCTGACAACGTAGTAGAAATCAAACAATGTTGAGGAACTATCCTTTGTTCATGTCCTTTTTGACTGTGAACTATTCCTTTAAGTAGCTTACTTTGTTTACCACATCTTGCGTTCCCGCTCTATCAGCTTCCGCTTTCCATAAATAGCCCAATATTTCACAAAGAAGTGAATTGATGAAAGAAATACCAGACTGATCTGAAGCGAGGGAAATGAGCCATTTCCTGGTGCTCAACGCGGGTTCGCCTCCCTATCTTCTCTTTTCTATAAGCCTATCCCATCTATTACAGGACCGTTTCTTCTAGAAGAACTAGAATCACCAACAAATGGCATCTCCAAGAAGCGGTATGGAAATTCTTAAGAAGCTCAAGTAGGGAATTCACAGAGTGCATTCAAAGCATTCATACTGGGAGCTATTGAGAATAGTATTCTATCCAGACTGGTAATTGTCTTCTTCCTTAGGATTCTTAACATACTAAGCTGAAAATTCATTCAGCAAATAGCTGTAGAAATATGCATTCATGGTATGGGAGAGAGAGCGGTACTAGATCAATATTGCCTGTTCTCCTGCTTGTGTTCACTGTAAGAACGTGGCGTAGTCGTGCCTTCATGTGCTTTGGTACTTCGGGCTAGGCGGGTATGGTAGACCTTGCTGAATCGGGCTGTTTGGTCTCAAATTGAAATGTTTTCTTTCTTTTGGAAAACAAACAACTTGACTTGGCAGCTTGATAATGGAGAGGGTGACTTGCTCTGGGTGTCAGTATGCTCTTGAGTTGGGGTAAGAGAAAAGTAAGCATTCTCCGGGTTCGCTGGAAAAGAAAGAGATCTCTTTCTTCAGATACGTTCTTTGGAAGATAAAGTGATGAAGATAAGGGAATTCTGACTTTTTCGTGATTTTCCTTCAATTTTATTATAAAGCATCACACCTTTGAGAAATATGCCTTTCTACCCCACCGGGAATGGTGGAAATGAGAAAGCTTACGACTTTCTTTCCAATCTAATACTCATAAACCTGTTAGTTCAGACCTGTTCATTATCTCTTCCTCAAGCTTTCTAGTTTCAATGGCCATGGGCATTCCCCCAACGT
>JAMQYH010000264.1:10000-25066 GCA_027562975.1 Rhynchospora breviuscula
AATAGATTATGGCGAAAATCCATATATGGAGTTCATTAAAGTTTCATGTGATTTAGTAAACAGAATAGAAATTTGATCATTACTAGATCGATCTTAGGGGTCGATGAATAATGAGCAACTAATGGGGTTTTTTTCGTGAAAAAGGACATTTCTTTTTTGAAATACGATATATAGAAACAATTTGTTGAAATACAATATACATGAATCCAATTTCCTGAAATAGCAAATGATCAAACACGTTTCCTTATTCAAGTGAAGTAAAGTATCCGGATTTTCTGAACATCAGGGAAAGGTCTTTTTTACGGATAATCACAAGATCTTTTTATCAAGGAATGGGAATACTTTCAGTATTCCTTTAGTTAAGTATCCAGGTTCCAACAAAAAAACTTTGATCCACCAAAAACCCCGCGTTCAGGGAGGTCAATGTATTCAAAAAGGTCAAATTTTAGCAGACGGTGCCGCTACAGTTGGTGGGGAACTCGCTTGAGGGAAAAACATCTTGGTAGCTTATATGGTTACAATTTGTAAGATGCAGTACTAATTAGCGATATGAAGATATTTTGACGTCTTTTCACATTCGGAGATATGAAATTAAGACTTATGTAACAAATCAAGTCCCTGAAAGAATCAGTTAAAGAAATATTCTATAATATGGTTACAATTTGTAAGATGCAGTACTAATTAGCGATATGAAGATATTTTGACGTCTTTTCACATTCGGAGATATGAAATTAAGACTTATGTAACAAATCAAGTCCCTGAAAGAATCAGTTAAAGAAATATTCTATAATATGGTTACAATTTGTAAGATGCAGTACTAATTAGCGATATGAAGATATTTTGACGTCTTTTCACATTCGGAGATATGAAATTAAGACTTATGTAACAAATCAAGTCCCTGAAAGAATCAGTTAAAGAAATATTCTATAATATGGTTACAATTTGTAAGATGCAGTACTAATTAGCGATATGAAGATATTTTGACGTCTTTTCACATTCGGAGATATGAAATTAAGACTTATGTAACAAATCAAGTCCCTGAAAGAATCAGTTAAAGAAATATTCTATAATGAAGAAAAAAAAAACGAAAAAATCAAAAACGAAAAAATCAAAAACGAAAAAATCAAAAACGAAAAAATCAAAAGGGAGTAACAATGAACATAATCATCAACATTATCCAAACTTTTTGTAGTAAAACAACTCAATCGGTCGTCGTATTCGGACTTTATTTTGGATTTTTAACCACATTCTCGATAGGGCCCTCTTTTTTCTTTCTTATTAAAACTCGGGTTATGGAAGAAGGGAGCGAGAGGAATGTTGCGTCGACAACTGGTTTTCTTGTCGGGCAACTTATAATGCTCGTATCAGTTTATTATTTCCCTCTGCATCTAGCACTGAGTCAGCCTCATACAATAACTATCTTAGTTGTACTTTATCTTTTCTTTCATTTCGCATCGTACAAGGACGAGGACTTTTTGGATTATGAATATGGACTAACTACCCGAAATTCCATACGTAATTTCAGCATTCAATGTGTATTCCTGAGTAATGTCATTTTTCAATTATTAAATCATTTTATTTTACCAAGCTCAACGTTAGCTAGATTAGCCAACATTTATATGTTTCGATGTAACAACAAGATTTTATTTGTAACAAGCAGTTTTGGTGCTTGGTTCATTGGTCAAATTTTCTTCACAAAATGGCTTGGGTTGGTATTATTCTGCATACGGCAAACTTATTTTTATTTTTATAGATCGAAGAACTACAAGGGTCTTGTGTTGCATTGGAAGTACACTCTGATAGACTGGACATATATATCTTCTATGGAGGAAGTCTTCCGTATTTTCTCTTTTGTCATCTTTATCTTCTATTTAGGCAAAGTACCCCATCCTTTTCTCGATCAGAGAATGAGAGAAAAAAAAGCCGAAACACTAGAAAAAAAAAAGCAGATGAAAGAGAAAAATCAAGAAAGGCTGGAAAAAAGAAATGGAAAAACAACTTCCAACACGAAGAATACTCAATTAGTTAGAAATCAAGAAGAGCAGGAAAAGACTAAATTCAGGTTTACAAGAATATTCGTTACTTGTCTTTTTGATTCTAGACGATGGAATCGTCCATTACGGTATATCCAAAAGAATCGATTGTACGAGGGTGCTGTACAAGACATTCCTGTACAAAATGAAATGGGGCAATATTATTTTGGTACATGTCGAAGTGATGGAAAAAAAAGAATATCTTTTACATATAGACATGGTCTCAAGGAGTTTTTGGACACGCTAGTAAAACAACTTGCTTTAGTCAATTCTTATTGGTTTCTGAATCCGAAAACAATGAAATTAAGATTAGTAAATAAATTAAGAAGATTATCTGAATTAAGAATAGTAAATAAATTAAGAAGATTATCTGAATTAAGAAGATTGAATCAATTTTCTAAATCTCAGAAATACTTAAAATCTCAGAAATACTTATATTATATTTGGATTTATAGAAATGAAAAAAAAAAGTACAACTTAATCAATGAATTAAGAAGTCGAATCAAAGTTCTAGAAGAGAAAGAGGGATTTCTTGCTCTAGATATCCTCGAAAAAAGAGTCAGATTATGTAATGATGAGAATGAAGAAGAATGCTTTTCGAAACGGGAGGATCCCCTTTTGAAGGGACCAAATCGTAGTCCAATAAGGATATCAGAAAGACCGCCTATGAGATACATAGGAAAGGTAAATAATAAGGATCCGAGAAACAAAATGGAAAAATCCAAAAAAATGGAAGATCCCAAACAGGAAGCCGAAATTCGAAAGAGCGTGTTTGAAGGATTCAAAAAGGACAAAATTAGTGTTAGTATACCCCTAATACAGGAATGTCCAACAGAAAGTAGTGAACACTTTATGTCTGCCTACGATCGCTTACGGTGGATGGAACGAGTAGAAAAAAGTTCGCAAACCTTGTTGTACACACTAGTAGTGACTGATCCAACTACTAAAAAAGTCGTAAAAATGCCAAAAAGGGGAAGAAGCTTTTTTGATATTTTTCCTATTGAATTCGAGGAAATCAAGAAAGATCTTCCTAAAGGGCTAAGTGGCTTTATGGACGACATGGAAGTGAGGGAAGAAAGGCCGGAAAAAGAAGAGAGTGAAAGTAAAGATGAGGACAAACATGGGGAAGAAAAGGAAAAACAAAAAGACGACCAGGAAAAGCAAAAGGAAAAGTCACGAGAATTCGCGGAAATTTCTTTACGCAAATTCAGAGATATTCTCATTTATATAATGGATGAGGATGATCTGCTTGAGGAGGGGAAGAAGGTTAAGAAGAATCCGCTTGAGGAGAAGCAATCCGATGAGGAGAAGCAATCCGATGAGGCGAAGGAATCCGGGGAACCAGGACAGATCAATTTGATACATTACTCGCAACTACCGGATTATTCTCGAGGTGTAATCAAAGGAATCATGCGTCCTCTAAGACGTAAAACAGTTATTTGGGACTTGTATCAACCACATCCACATTCCCCGCTTTTTTTTGATCGAGTAGAAAACAAGCTTTTTTCTTTTTTTCGAAAAATATTTTTTTCTGTTTTTGGTATCTTTTTCAAAATCTTTTCAAAGATTTTTTTCATTCTTAGGAATTCGGTGGGGAGAAAACAAGAACGGAAAATCTTGCAGGAGGAAAAGACAAAGGAAATAGATTTGGTAGAGAAAAAGAAAAAGAGCAAGATGAGAAGAAAAGAGAGCGAAAAAGAACGACGTCGATCAATAGCAGAAGCTTGGGATGCAGATGTGGCCCTTCAACAAATAAGAGGTTGTCTGTTATTAACCCAGTCTTTTCTTAGAAGAAAAATTGTGTTACCTTCTTTGATAATAGCTAAAAATCTTGGCCGGATGGTCTTATTCCAATCCCCCGAATGGAATGAGGATTTCAAAGAATGGGATAGAGAAATGCATGTTAAATGTACTTATTCTGGTGTTGCATTATCAGAAACACAATTTCCCGAGAATTGGTTAACTGATGGTATTCAGATAAAGATTATATTTCCTTTTCGTTTGAAACCTTGGCGAAGTAGAAAAGAACACGCAAGAAAATCGAGTTTTTTAACAGTTTTTGGAAGAGAAACACGCGTACCTTTTGGGTCTCCCCGAAGGCAACCTTCCTTTTTTAGACCCATTTATGAAGAACTCTTAAAAAAAATGAGAGAAGTGAAAAAGAAATCTTTCCTACTTTTCGAAGTTTTCAAAGGAAAAAAAAGAAAAGTATATGAACCGACTGAAAATGGAAAAGATTCCAAAATCAATAAGAATATTATTGATGAACCCACCATTGGAATCCCATCCATGAATTGGACAATTGAGTCAGTGATAGAAAGAAAAATGCAAAATTTTTCTGATATCACAATCAGAATCAGAAATGACATAGAAGAAATCACAAAAGAAAAGAACAAAATACTTCTCATTTGTGATGATAAAAGACCGGAATCACAGAAACCTATTTGGAAGATATTTCAAAGAAAAAGTATTCGATTAATACACAAATCAGGTTATTTTCTCAAATTTTTCATTGAAAAAACATCCATAAATATCTTGCTATGGATGATTAACAACCTTCCTAGGACTAGGAAAAATTCGCAACTTTTCTTTGAATCAATAAAAAAAAAAATGAAGAAATTCATTTCCAAGAATAAAACAAATCAAAAAGGGAGGAAGGAAAGAGATCAAAATACAATGAACTTTTTTTGGACTCAAAAAAAGAATCATTCCAAAATGGATTATGACTTATCCTCCTTGTCCCAAGCATATGTATTTTACAAATTATCACAAAGCCCATTCCTTAACAAATATCACTTTAGATCTTTACTTCAATATAATGAGACCTATCCTTTTATTAAGGATCAAATCAAAGATTATTATCGAGGGATATTTGATTCCAAATCAAGTCATAAGAAAATGACTAAGAGTCAATTGTGGAAAAACTGGTTAAGGGGTCATTATCAATACAATTTATCTCAGACCAAATGGTCCCAATTAGAACCGCAAGAATGGCGAAATAGAATGAATCAACATTGTATGATTCCAAATAAAGACTCAATGCCATTTGATTCCTGTGGATTTGATTCATTCCTTAGTATAAAAGACAAATTAAAAAAAAACTACAGATATGATCTTTTAGCAAATATATATATGAACTATGGGGATAAAGATAAAAAGGACTTATCTATTTATCGATTTGTCAGTATAGCTATTAGTGATCATCTAGAAGGTGTAGAAAGTTTTTGTTATCCATGGAAAAATCGAGATAGAAAATATTTTGATTGTCGAATTCTCCTTACAAAAAAGAGCAATATAGATACCTGTACTAATAACAAGAAACTGTGGGTCAATCCACTGATAGGTGGTTATCAAAATACTCAGACTGAAGAAGAAAGAATCCAAAATAATTTTCCCAAAAGATATCTGGTCCAAAAAGAAGATTCGGATCAAAAAAAAGATCAGAAAGAAGATTCGGATCAAAAAAAAGATCAAAAAGAAGATTCGGATCAAAAAAAAGATCAAAAAGAAGATTCGGATCAAAAAAAAGATCAAAAAGAAGATTCGGATCAAAAAAAAGATCAGAAAGAAGATTCGGATCAAAAAAAAGATCAAAAAGAAGATTCGGATCAACAAGAAGATTCGGATCAAAAAGAAGATCAAAAAGCAGATTTTTTGGATTGGAAGAAAATGAATAAAGAATTGAAAGAAAGGAATGAAGAAAGGGTTTTGGGATTCGATATAGGATCTTGGTTCTTCCCAGAATTGGTACTACTTTTAAATGAATATAAGAAGAAACCATGGATTACGCCAATCCAATTACTTCTTTTTGATTTGGATCTTCGTAAAGATACAAAAAATCAAGATACAAAAGACGGCGAAAAAACGGAAAGAGAATCTGTTGAGGAAGCTATTCGGGATGGAAAAATGTTTAATGCAAAAAAAATCAATACGGCAGAAGAAGATTTCATAGTAGAAGTCCGTTATGGACCAGACCCAGAAGAACAGGGAAGTCAAAAAAAAGAGAAAAAGAAGGAAGTCAGAGGAGTAAACGACATACCAGAATTTGATTTCTTGTTGAAAAAATCTTTCCTTTACCAATTCAGATTGGATAGCTCCCAAACCAAGAAAAAAATAAAAAGTGGGATAGACGAGACCTATCACCTGCTTAGACTGTTCAAAGACTATTTCCAGAAAAAGGCAGAGGGGGTTCCTATACCTCGGAGAAGAAATCCAAAAAAAGTAAGTATCAACATTATAGAGAAAGAAGAGATGGATTTGGAACTAATGAACATATTAACAGATGAAAGTGACAGTGACAGTATCCCCCTTTTGTTAGAAGATCAATATCTGATTTTCGAAGAATTTCGTCTATGTCAGAAAATAGATGGGAAATCCATTTTCTATCAAATGATAAGTATCAATACCTCATTGTTCAATCAAAATCAGCATCAAAGTCAGGACTTCCTTCGTCCTGAAGATATTCTATCTTCTAGACGTTGTCGAGAATTGCGAATTTTAAGTTCTTTCAATTACCCTAATTGGAATGTTAGGGATAGAAAGCGATCCGATGGAAAAAAAAAAATTAGGGATAGAAAGCGATCCGATGGAAAAAAAAAAAAAAAAAAGAAAAAAAAAAAAAAGAAAAAACAATTATTCAATGTTTTCAATGAGGAGGAACTTAATAGAGATGCAAATGAATTCGTGAAATGCAAATCTTTTCTTTGGCCCAATTACCGATTAGAAGATTTATTATGTATGAATCGCTATTGGTTTGATACGAATAATGGAAGTCGTTTCAGTATGTTAAGGATCCATATGTATCCAAAATCTAGAATTCGAAAATAGTCTATTTCCTATACCAATATAGGAATCAAGAAATTAGCAGAGTTCTTCAAATTGTCCTTAAAGACATTTTTCCTTAATACAGAAAAGGATTATCTCCTTCTATCCAAATCAAATCTTCCATTTGATTTGGATAGAATAACAAAGTAGTATATGAATAAATCCAAATTGTTGTGTGTACTAGATTCAAATAACTGGCATAATTCTGATTTTTTGATTTTTCCTGATCGGAAAAATCATCCATGAAAAAGAAAAAAGATAGAAAAATTTTGTTATTTATGGTCCAAAATTCATCCACTCCCATTATTCCACAAGAAGAAAACAAGGGTTCTGTTGAATTTCAAGTATTCAGTTTCACCAATAAGATACAGAGGCTTACTTCCCATTTCGAATTGCACAAAAAAGATTTTTTATCGGAAAGGGGTCTACGAAAAATTCTGGGAAAACGCCAACGGTTGCTGGCTTATTTGTCAAAGAAAAATCGAGTACGTTATAATAAATTAATTGATCAATTGAATATTCGGGAACCACAAACTCGTTAATTTCATCGTTTGAATTTTTTGGAATTTAGTAGTATTCGATTTTTCATTTTGATGAGCCTCACTTTGAGGAATTCATGGAATAATGAATTCAGGAAGAAAAGATATGACTGGAAAAGATATGACTGTACCGGTTCCAAGAAAAGATCTCATGATAGTCAATATGGGTCCTCACCACCCATCAATGCATGGTGTTCTTCGACTGATCCTTACTCTCGATGGTGAAGATGTTATTGATTGTGAACCCATATTGGGCTATTTACACAGAGGAATGGAAAAAATAGCGGAAAACCGAACAATTATACAATATCTACCTTATGTAACACGGTGGGATTATTTAGCTACTATGTTCACAGAGGCAATAACGGTAAATGCACCAGAAAAATTGGAAAATGTTCAAGTACCTCAAAGAGCTAGCTATATCAGAGTTATTATGCTGGAATTGAGCCGTATAGCTTCTCATTTGTTATGGCTTGGACCTTTTATGGCAGATATCGGTGCACAGACTCCTTTCTTCTACATTTTCAGAGAGAGAGAATTGATATACAATCTATTCGAAGCCGCCACAGGTATGCGAATGATGCATAATTATTTCCGTATCGGGGGGGTAGCTGCTGATCTACCTTATGGATGGATAGAGAAATGTTTCGATTTCTGCGATTATTTCTTAACAGGAGTTGTTGAATATCAAAAACTTATTACACGGAATCCCATTTTTTTGGAACGAGTGGAAGGAGTGGGTATTATTGGTGGAGAAGAAGCAGTAAATTGGGGTTTATCCGGGCCAATGTTACGAGCTTCTGGAATCCAATGGGATCTTCGTAAAGTTGATAATTATGAGTGTTACAATGAATTCGATTGGGAAATCCAATGGCAAAAAGAAGGAGATTCATTAGCTCGTTATTTAGTACGAATCGGTGAAATGAAGGAATCCATCAAAATGATTCAACAGGCTCTAGAGGGAATTCCTGGAGGACCCTATGAGAATTTAGAAGTCCGACGCTTTGATAGAGCAAAGAATTCCGAATGGAATGATTTTGCATATAGATTTATAAGTAAAAAACCTTCACCGAATTTGGAATTGTCGAAACAAGAACTTTATGTCAGAGTGGAAGCCCCAAAGGGGGAATTAGGGATTTATTTGATAGGAGATAATAGTGTTTTCCCCTGGAGATGGAAAATTCGTCCACCCGGTTTTCTCAATTTGCAAATTCTTCCACAGCTAGTTAAAAGAATGAAATTGGCTGATATCATGACGATATTAGGTAGTATAGATATCATTATGGGAGAAGTTGATCGTTGAAATGATAATTGATACGACAGAAGTACAAACTATCAATTCTTTCTCTACATCGGGATTTTTCAAAGAAGTCTATGGACTGATATGGATTATACCTATTTTGACCCTGATATTGGGAATCACAATAGGGGTACTCGTCATTGTTTGGTTAGAAAGAGAAATATCTGCAGCGATCCAACAGCGTATTGGGCCTGAATATGCTGGTCCGTTGGGAATTCTTCAAGCTATAGCAGATGGGACGAAATTACTTTTGAAAGAGGACCTCCTCCCATCTCGAGGAGATATTCGTCTGTTTAGTGTCGGACCGTCTATAGCAGTCATATCAGTTCTACTAAGCTATTTAGTAATTCCTTTTGGGTATCGTCTTGTTTTAGCGGATCTCGGTATAGGTGTTTTTTTATGGATCGCCATTTCAAGTATTGCTCCTATTGGCCTTCTTATGTCAGGATATGGATCGAATAATAAATATTCCTTTTCAGGTGGTCTCCGAGCTGCTGCTCAATCTATTAGTTATGAAATACCATTAACTCTATGTGTATTATCAATATCTCTACGTGTGATTCGCTGGAATATGAACTTTTCCCTCTCTTTCTTCTAGAAATCAAAGAAGAAAAAGAGGTTCAATGTATTGAATAGATATTCTCATTCATTTTTTGATTCAGCATTTGGGTTGATGAGTTAAACCAGATAGTTATATGAGTGAAACAAAACAGCTTATCCATTTGTAGTAAGAAGAAAAAATCTCATTCCCTATGTACGTACAAGAATCCAGTTGAAGGAAACATAAGCAGGGTAAACTGTTTATCCCAAGATTGCGATTTTTTGATTAGTCATCATATCTTGAAGCGGGTGCAAACAAAAGATCCACTGTATGGAGTTTCTACTACTGTCTTGTATGTATTACTATACCGGCGATCAATCAAAAGTCAGTGGACAGTTAGGAACACCAAGGTACACAAAGGATTAGTAATAGAGATAATGGAAGGTATCAAAAAAGAGGTTTTTCCACATAAAACGAATCATAATAAGGACTTGAAATTGGTAGAAATGATCAAGTAGTACTTCCCTACGATTCCGATCTAGAGTATGCTCCTATTCACTGATTAAAAAAATGACTATCAAGAACGAATTAATCCTTTATTTTTTTTTGAAGTACCCTCCCCTGAGACAGAAGAAGAGGAAAAAAGAAATGGAATGCCATATATGGAATGAATAATAAAAAAAAGATCTTTCTTGATTATTTCTTCCATATTCATTCATATATAATTCTTATCATAATTCATGAACGAATGCCTAATTCTTTCTATTTATTGATGGATATAACGAGTATTTTATTGAAAGATTCAGTTATTACCGAACAAAGCGAGATTCTCATTATAAAGGATAAGATCAATTCGGAAGCAACTTTTTGATTATTCTAGCAGACAGAATTCCATTGGTCTAATTTGGGACTCTCCGATGTATCTTTATTCTGTCTACCCCCAAAGAAAGATGCCGATAATACCGAACTAGTCCTTCCATTTTTTATGGCCATAGAGGAGCCGTATGAAGCTGAGGTTTCATGTACGGTTTTGAAATAGCGATGAAAACTGTGATGTTATCATCGACTATGATTATCTAACAGTTCAAGTACAGTTGATATAGTTGAAGCACAGTCCAAATATGGTTTTTGGGGGTGGAATCTGTGGCGTCAGCCTATAGGCTTTCTAGTTTTTCTAATTTCTTCTCTAGCCGAATGTGAGAGATTGCCCTTTGATTTACCAGAAGCAGAGGAGGAATTAGTAGCAGGTTATCAAACCGAATATTCGGGTATCAAATATGCTCTCTTTTATCTTGCTTCTTACCTAAATCTATTAGTTTCTTCATTATTTGTCACAGTTCTTTACTTAGGTGGGTGGAATTTCTCCATTCCGTACATACCCATTCCTGAACTTTTCAAGATAAATCAAATGGCTGGAATTTTTGGAATGACAATTGGTATCTTTATTACATTAGCTAAGGCTTATTTGTTTCTCTTCATTTCTATCACAACAAGATGGACTTTCCCTAGGATGAGAATAGACCAGTTATTAAATCTTGGATGGAAATTTCTTTTACCTATTTCTCTAGGTAATCTGTTATTAACAACTTCTTCTCAACTTGTCTCACTATAAATAACAGAATACGATAACAAGATTCTCGATTCATAATATCTCTCAAACAAGAGAAAGAAACTTCCTTTTTTTCATTGATATTTACAATATGTTCCCTATGGTAACTGGGTTCATGAATTATGGTCAACAAACCATACGAGCTGCAAGGTACATTGGGCAAAGTTTCATAATTACCTTATCCCACACAAATCGTTTACCTGTCACTATTCAATATCCTTATGAAAAATCGATCATGTCAGAGCGTTTTCGAGGTCGAATCCACTTTGAATTTGATAAATGTATTGCTTGTGAAGTATGTGTTCGTGTATGCCCGATAGATCTACCTGTTGTTGATTGGAGATTGGAAAGAGATATTAAAAAGAAACAATTGCTTAATTATAGTATTGATTTCGGGGTTTGTATATTTTGTGGTAACTGTGTCGAGTATTGTCCAACAAACTGTTTATCAATGACTGAAGAATATGAACTTTCTACTTATGATCGTCATGAATTGAATTATAATCAAATTGCTTTGGGTCGGTTACCAATCTCAATAATTGGAGATTACACAATTCAAACAGTTATGAATTCGACTCAAATCCAAATAGACAAAGAGAATTCCTTTGATTCCAGAACGATTACTAATTACTAAGATTTTTTTTGGTTAGTCAGTAACTACAAATCAAACTCATAACTATTTATTGTCGAGAATCACTCTTTGATTGAAACTGAGAATCTATTTTTCGTGATGGGATGATTTCGAAATATACAATTTGAACCACTATTCAAACTAGTCTTTTTTCGAAAATAACAATTTGATTTCCATTCATCCATATTTCCATTTCATTCTATGATAAATGGATCATAAACTATATTATATACAAGAACAAAATAGGGGAACCCCTTTTCCTTTCCTGGACCATTTAGTACAGTCATGATAGATTTCAAGTTCTTTATTTTTTTTATACTAATGGATTTACCTGACCAATACATGATATTCTTGTGGTATTTATGGGATCAGTTCTTGTATTAGGGGGTCTAGGGGTAGTATTACTTACCAATCCAATTTATTCTGCCTTTTCGTTGGGATTGGTTCTTATTTGTATATCCTTATCTATATTTCATTGAACTCCTATTTTGTAGCTGCCGCACAGCTCCTTATTTATGTCGGAGCCATAAATGTATTGATCTTATTTGCTGTAATGTTCATGAATGGTTCAGAATATTCCAATGATTCCTATTTTCGGACCATTGGAGATGGGGTTACTTCACTGGTTTGTACAACTATTCTTTTTTCACTAATGGCTACTATCCCAGATACATCATGGTACGGGATTCTTTGGACTACAAGATCAAATCAAATTATAGAACAGGAACTCACAAATAACGTTCAACAAATTGGGATTCATTTAGCAACAGATTTTTTCTTCCCTTTGAACTCATTTCTATAATTCTTCTAGTTTCTTGATAGGTGCAATTACTATGGCTCGACATTAAGAAATACTTAGAATGATTCCAAATTTCTAAGAATTGATTAAGAATTGAGAATTCGAAATCAAAATCAAAAAAAATCCAAATTTTGGTCCTCTTTTTCCTTTATTTTTGACTTCTCCTTTCCTATTCATTCATTTAAGAATTGAGAAATCAAAAAAGATTTTTTGGGTATCCTATTTGAATTGAATCACAATTCCCTTTTGTTTCTTAAGAAATCTATTTTGATGAAACTTATTAATATTTTGATGATATGAGAATATCATATCAAATAAAGTACAAAAATTGTTAATTTTTTTATTTTATTTAAAGTCTTATTGTCTGATTTCTTCTTTTCTTATTCCCATATTTTTTTTTTATTCTTTACATTATTATTAAGTTTTCAAATATTTTACTTGAAAAAGATAAGAATTGGTGAATCAGAAACTTCAGAAAAGAAAAGAATATCAATTAAGAATTATTAATCTTCTTCATTTTTATGGAACATATATATCAACACGTATGGATAATACCTTTTCTTTCACTTCCTGTTCCTATATTTACAGGGCTTGGACTTCTCCTTATTCCGACCGCAACAAAAAATATTCGCCGCATATGGGCTTTTCCAAGTATTTTCCTTTTTAATTATAACTATGATCTTTTCTTTGAACCTTTCTATTCAACAAATAAAAGGGAGTTTGATTTATCAATATCTATGGTCTTGGACCATTAATAAAGATTTTTCACTAGAGTTTGGGTATTGATTGATCCACTTACCTCAATTATGTCAGTACTCATCACTACTGTTGGGATCACAGTTCTTATTTATAGTGACAATTATATGTCTCATGATCAAGGATATTTAAGATTTTTTGCTTATTTAAATCTTTTTAATGCTTCTATGTTGGCCCTAGTTACAAGTTCAAATTTGATACAAATTTATATTTTTTGGGAAATAGTGGGAATGTGCTCCTATTTGTTAATAGGATTTTGGTTTAACCCGACCTCTCGTTGCAAACGCCTGCCAAAAAGCTTTTGTAACTAATCGTGTAGGCGATTTTGGTTTATTATTAGGAATTTTAGGTTTTTATTGGATAACTGGTAGTTTCGAATTTCGAGATTTATTTGAAATAACCAATAATTTAATCCAAAATAATGAGGTGAATTCTTTATTTACTACTTTATGTACCTTTTTATTATTTATTGGTGCAATTGCTAAATCCGCACAATTCCCCCTTCATATATGGTTACCTGATGCCATGGAAGGACCTACTCCTATTTCTGCTCTTATACACGCTGCTACCATGGTAGCAGCTGGATTTTTCTTGTGGCTCGGCTGTTTCCCCTTTTCTTAATAACACCTTATATGATGCATATTATTTCTTCAATCGGTGTAATAACATTATTGTTAGGAGCTACTTTGGCTCTTGCTCAAAAAGACATTAAAAGATGTTTAGCCTATTCTAACAATGTCTCAATTGGGTTATATTATACTAGCTTTAGGAATAGGTTCATATCGAGCTGCTTTATTTCATTTAATAACCCATGCTTACTCTAAAGCTTTATTGTTTTTAGGATCTGGATCTATTATTCATTCAATGGAACCTATTGTTGGATATTCATCAGAAAAAAGTCATAATATGGTTTTTATGGTGGTTTAACTAAATATATTCCTATTACAAGAATTGCCTTTTTATTAGGTACACTCTCTCTTTGTGGTATTCCGCCCCTTGCCTGTTTCTGGTCTAAAGATGAGATTCTTAGTAATAGCTGGTTTTATTCTACAATTTTCGGGATAATAACTTATTTCACAGCGGCATTAACAGCATTTTATATGTTTCGAGTATATTTACTTACTTTTGATGGATATTTGCGTGTTCATTTTCAAGGTTTTAGTAGTACTAAAACAAATTTGTTTTATTCAATATCTCTATGGGTAAAAGCACATCCAACAGGTCAAATAATAATAGAAATTTGCCTTTATCAAAAATTACTAAAAATGTCTCTTTTTTCTCAAAAAAAAAAAGAATAGTATAAAAAATAAGATACACTGTTTCAATACTATTTTTACAAATAAATATACTTCTATATATCCTCATGAATTAGATAATACTATGCTGTTTCCTCTTCTCCTATTAGTACTTTTTACCGTGTTCATTGGTTCAATAGGAATTCACTTTGATGAAAGAGGAATAGATCTTGATCTATTATCAAAATGGTTAAGTTTATCAAAAACCTCTTTTATTAAAAGTTCAAACGAATTCGTGAATTCATATGAATTCTTTCAAAATGCAATCATTTCAGTAAGTATAGCAACTTTTGGATTATGCATAGCATCCATTTTTTATGGATCTAGAAATTCCTTTTTCCCGAATTTATATCTTATTAATTCATTTTTTCAAAAATGGTGTTAAAAGACATTTCTTAGATCAAATACAAAATCCAATATATAATTGGTCATATAATCGCGGTTATATAGACATTTTTTATACTAGTGTTTTTACATTTGGTATAAGAAGATTAAGTAAATTCACTGAATTTTTGATAGACGTATAATTGATGGATTCCAAATGGAATCGGTGTTACAAGTTTTTTTATAGGAGAAGGAATTAAATACATGGGAAATGGCAGGGTTTCATCTTATTTATTTTTTTATTTATCTTTTGTATCTTTCTTTTTATTAATCTTCTATTTTTTTAATTCATATATAAATATATGAAAATTTTGTTGAATTTCAACACATATATTTTTGAATAATATATATTACT
>JAMQYH010000265.1:0-22874 GCA_027562975.1 Rhynchospora breviuscula
CCAGTTTTTTTTAGTACCCAAGGCTTCGAGACATTTCAAATCGAGAAATTATGGCAGGAGCTGATGCTATTAGAGAGCAATTAGCTGATTTAGATTTGCGAATTCTTATCGAGAATTCATTAGTAGAATGGAACCAATTAGCAGACGTTGGAAATGAATCAGAAGATATCAAAATTCAAATAAGAAAGAATTTTTTGGTTAGACGTATGGGATTAGCTAAACATTTTCTTCAAACAAATATAGAACCCGAATGGATGATTCTGTCCTTTTTACCAGTTCTTCCTCCCGAATTGAGGCCCATTATTCAGATAGATGGGGGTAAGCTAATAAGTTCGGATATTAATGAGCTCTATAGAAGAGTTATTAGTCGGAATAATCTTCTTAGTAATCTATTAGCCCCAAGTATCTCTTCGGACAGAGACGTTGTAATTTCTCAGGTCAAATTATTACAAGAAGCTGTGGATATACTTCTTGATACTGGGGTCCGCGGAGAACCGAAGAGGGATGGTTATAATAAAGTTTACAAATCTTTTTCAGATATAATTGGAGGGAAGAGGGAAGATTTCGTGAGACTTTGCTTGGGAAACGGGTTGATTATTCAGGGCGTTCTGTTATTGTTGTGGGTCCTTCTCTTTCATTACATCAATGTGGATTACCTCGAGAAATTGCAATAGAGCTTTTCCAAACATTTCTAATCCGTGATCTAATTAGGAAACATTTCGCTTCTAACACAGCGACTGCTAAAAGGCAGATTAAGGAGCGCGAAAAAGAACCTATTGTATGGGAAATCCTTCAAGAAGTTATGCAGGGGCATCCTGTATTATTAAATAGAGCACCCACTTTGCATAGATTAGGCATATTGGCCTTCCAACCCATTTTAGTGGGGGGGCGTGCTATTTGTTTACACCCATTGGTTTGTAAAGGTTTTAATGCAGACTTTGATGGAGATCAAATGGCTGTTCATTTACCTTTATCTTTGGAAGCCCAAGCGGAGGCTCGTTTACTTATGTTTTCTCATATCAATTTGTTATCTCCTGCTATTGGAGACCCTATTTGTGTACCAACTCAAGATATGCTTATCGGACTCTATGTATTAACCATCGGGAATCGTCGAGGGATTTGTGCAAATAGGTATAATCGAAATAAGTATAATCCATATAATTGCAAAAACTATCAAAATCAACCAGTTGACAATAAAAACGATAGCTATGATACAGAAAAAGAACCTTATTTTTCTAGCTCATATGATGCACTTGGAGCTTATCGGCAAAAAAAAATTGGTTTAGATAGCCCTTTGTGGCTCCGATGGAAACTAGATCAACGTGTTGTTGGGTCAAGTGAGGTTCCCATTGAAGTTCAATACGAATCTTTGGGTGCTTCTCATGAGATTTATGGGCACTATCTCATAATAAGAAGCACAAAAGATGAAATCCGGTATATATACATTCGAACCACTCTTGGTCATATTTCTTTTTATCGAGAGATAGAAGAAGCCGTACAAGGCTTTAGTCGAGCCCGGTATATTCGTACACTATCGAAACTCAAAAAATCGATTAGTTGATGCTCTTTCTGGTCGGTGAAATTCGATTCGGTTTTTTCGAATTTCACTAGTATCAAAATTTATGAATGTCTGCATGAATTAAGATTCAGATAAAGGAAAGGAAATTCTATCTTCAAATCACTGACTCATGTCTATTGTCGAATCCCACTCAGCAGGATATAGAGGTAATTATGACAGAACAAGCCTTTTACAATAAAGTCATGAATGGAACTGCTATGAAACGACTTATTAGCAGATTAATAGATCATTTTGGAATGGGATATACATCCCATATCTTAGATCAACTAAAGACTTTAGGTTTCCATCAAGCCACTGCTACATCTATCTCATTAGGAATTGATGATCTTTTAACAATATCATCGAAACGATGGTTAGTTCAAGATGCTGAACAACAGAGTTCTCTTTTGGAGAAACACCATCATTATGGGAATGTACACGCAGTAGAAAAATTACGTCAATCTATTGAAATATGGTATGCTACAAGTGAATATTTGAGACAAGAAATGAATCCTAACTTTCAGATGACTGATCCTTCTAACCCAGTCTATTTAATGTCCTTTTCAGGAGCTAGGGGAAATGCATCTCAGATACACCAATTAGTAGGTATGAGAGGATTAATGTCAGATCCCCAAGGGCAAATGATTGATTTACCCATTCAAAGTAATTTACGTGAGGGACTCTCTTTGACCGAATATATAATCTCTTGTTATGGAGCTCGCAAAGGAGTTGTAGATACTGCTATACGAACAGCAGATGCTGGATATCTTACTCGTAGACTTGTGGAAGTAGTTCAACACATTATTGTACGTAGAAGAGACTGTGGTACTATCCAAGGTATTTCCGTGAGCCCTAAAAACGGGATGACAGAAACATTTTTTGTCCAAACACTAATGGGTCGTGTATTAGCAGATGATATCTATATTGGTCTACGATGCATTGCCACTCGAAATCAAGATATTGGGATTGGACTGATCAATCAATTCATAGCCTTTCGAGCACAACCAATATATATTAGAACTCCTTTCACTTGCAGGAGTACATCTTGGATCTGCCAATTATGTTATGGTCGGAGTCCCACTCATGGTGATTTGGTTGAATTGGGAGAAGCTGTAGGTATTATTGCGGGTCAATCGATTGGGGAACCGGGAACTCAGCTCACATTAAGAACTTTTCATACTGGTGGAGTATTTACAGGTGGGACCGCACAACATGTACGAACTCCTTTTCATGGAAAAATCAAATTCAACGAGGATTTGCTTCATCCCACACGTACCCGTCATGGGCATCCTGCCTTTCTGTGTTCTACAGACTTTTATGTAACTATAGAAAGTCGGGATATGATTCATGATTTGAGCATCCCCGCGAAAAGTTTGATTTTAGTTCAAAATGATCAATATGTAGAGTCTGAACAAGTTATTGCTGAGATTCGTACTGGAATGTCTACTTTTCCTTTTAAAGAGAGAGTACAAAAACATATCTATTCGGAATCAGGGGGAGAATTGCACTGGAGTACCGATGTCTACCATACACCTAAACATCCATATAGTAATGTGCATCTATTACCAAAAACAAGTCATTTATGGGTATTAGCAGGAAGTTCTTGCAGATCCGGTAGAGTGTCTTTGTTAGTCCACAAGGATCAAGATCAAATGAATGTTGATTCTTTTTCTGTTGAAGAAAGATTTCTTTCTATTCCTGACCTTTCAATGACTAATAATCAAGTAAGATGTAAAGTGTTGGACACTTCTAGTAAAGGAGAAATTTTGGAACAGTCACGGACTGATCAAATCATATCGATTAATCATTCGAATTTCATATATCCTTCTATTCAGCAAGAGAATTTGTATTTCTTGGCGAAAAAGCGAAGAAACCGATTTTTGATCCCATTCAAATACGATAAAGAATCAGAAAAAGAACCAATACCCTATTTTTCTCTTTCAATGGAAATACCCATAAACGGTATTTTCCATCGAAATAGTATTCTTGCTTATTTTGATGATCCACGATACAGAATAAACAGTTCAGGAATTATTCAATATGAAACCATAGAGATGAAGTCAATCATAAAAAAAGAGGGTTTGTTTGTGATTGAGGATCAAGGAATAGAGGAAGTTCCGGAATACCATACGTTGAGTGAGCGTCGAGAAATCGAAGATCGGCTATCCCAAATGTTGATTGAATATCAACAAAAACATAAAAAGTGGATGGAGGATCACAAAAGGGAAAAAGCGAGTATGGAAAAAGAAATGCAAATGGATGAAACATTGAAAGAAATTGTCTTGGAATACGAAAAGGAATGCGAAATGGAAATCCAAAGGCTACTTAATGAGCGTCAGCATCAAGAAACACAAGAATGGAGTCTGGAAGACCAAATGCGAATGGAGCAAGAAGAGGAATACTATGAGGAACGCAAAAAGGAACGCGAAAAGCGAGTTAAGGAATACTATGAGGAACGCGAAAAGGAATACGAAAAGCGAATTAAGGAATACCATGAGGATCAAGGAACACAAGAATTGATCCCGGAATACCAAAAGGAATACGAAAAGCGAATTAAGGAAGACCAAAAGGATCAAGGAACAGAAGAATGGAGTCTGGAAGACCAAATGCTAATGGAGGAAGCAGAGGAATACGAAAAGCGAATGGAGGAAGAAGAGGAATACTTTGAGGAATACGAAAAGCGAATGGAGGAAGAAGAGGAATACTTTGAGGAATACGAAAAGCGAATTGAGGATCAAGGAACAGAAGAATGGAGTTTGGAAGACCAAATGCTAATGGAGGAAGAAGAGGAATACCAAAAGGAATACGAAAAGCGAATTGAGGATCAAGGAACAGAAGAATGGAGTCTGGAAGACCAAATGCTAATGGAGGAAGAAGAGGAATACCAAAAGGAATACGAAAAGCGAATTGAGGATCAAGGAACACAAGAATTGATCCCGGAATACCAAAGGAAAGTAGATTCGTTTTTTTTCATTCCCGAAGAAGTTCATACCTTATCCTTACGAAGATCCGCTTCTATAAAGGTCCGGAACAATAGTATCATTGGAGTAAATACACGGCTTACTTTCGATATAAGAAGCCGAGTCGGTGGATTAGTCCAAGTGGAGAAAACAAAAAAATATATTAAACTCAAAATATTTTCTGGAGATATTCATTTTCCGAGGGAAACAGATAAGATATTTAGGCACAGCAATATTTTGATACCACGCGAAACCGGAAAAAAAAATTCTAAGAAATCCAAAAAATGGAAAGATTGGATCTATATTAAAGGAATCACACTTATCAAGAAAAAGTATTTTGTTTCAGTTCGACCTATAACTCCATATGAAATACCTGATGAGATTGATTTAGCAATGCTTTTCCCTCAGGATCTCTTGCAAGAAAAAGACAATCTTCAACTTAGAGTTGTCAATTTTTTCCTTTATGGAGATAGCAACTCAATTCGAATAATTTGTTTCAAAAGTACTCAATTAGTTCGGACTTGTTTAGTATTGAATTGGGACCAAGAACAAAAGAGTTCTTCTATAGAAGAAGAGGTTCATGCTTTATTTGTTGAGATAAAGACAAGTTATTTAATTCGCAATTTCATAAAAATGGAGTTACTTAAGCCTACTATTTCATATATTGGAAAAAGATATGAAAGAGCAAGTTCAGGATTGATTCCTGAGAATAGATTAGATCGTACCAATATCAATCCTTTTGACTCTAAGACAAAGATTGAATCATTTAGTCAACGGCAAAGAACTATGGGTACTTTGTTAAATCGAAATAAGGATTACCAATCTTTGATAATCTTGTCATCGTCCAATTGTTCTCGAATGGATCGATTCAAAAAGAATACTATTCCAATAAATAGGAATCCCCTATTTATTTTTTGTCCGTTAGGCGCTATTATACCGAAAATAACAAATTTTTATTCAGTTACTAATTTAGTAACTCATAATGAGGTCTTATTAAATAAATATTTTTTCCCTGCCTACTTTGACAATTGGTTTGATTTTTTTGACAATTTGAAAGAGGTTTTTCTGTTACTCAACATCTTTTCTATAGATATAGAAAATTCTGCGTTTGATTCATGTTTAATTGTAAGACCTTCTCTTTTGGAGCAGACTGTCAAAGTATTGATTCAAATCTATAATAGATGTAGAATAGTTCAACTTGAACTAGCTGAATACTGTTTAATAGATGAGAATAGAAGAATTTATAATCCCGATGGCTTTTTTTTTAACCCATTCGATTGGAATTGGTACCCCAACGTTCATGACGATAGTTGGGAAGACACATCGACAATAATAAGTCTTGGACAATTTATTTGCGAAAATGTATGTTTATTTCAAGACAAACCATACGTCAAAAAATCTGGTCAGATTGTAATTCTTAATCTTGATTCTTTAGTTATAAGGTCAGCTAAGCCCTATTTGCTCACTTCAGGCGCAACCGTTCATGGTCATTATGGGGAAATCTTTTATAAAGGGGATGTATTAGTTACATTTCTATATGAAAAATCGAGATCTAGCGATATAACGCAAGGTCTTCCAAAAGTAGAACAAATTTTTGAAGTCCGTTCGATTGATTTAATATCGAGAAACCTCAAAAGGAGGGTTGAAACCTGGAATGAATGTATACCAAGAATTCTTGGAGTACCTTGGGTTTTCTTCATTGGAGCTGAACTAACCATAGCCCAAAGTCGTATTTCTTTGGTTAATAAGATTCAAAAAGTTTATCGATCCCAAGGGGTACATATCCATAATAGACATATCGAGATTATTGTACGTCAAGTAACATCAAAAGTGTTGATTTCAGAAGATGGGATGTCTAACGTCTTTTTGCCTAGAGAGTTAATTGGGTTATTACGAGCAGAACGAGCAGGACGTGCTCTGGATGAATCAATCTTTTATCAGGCAATCTTATTGGGAGTAACAAGGGCCTCTCTGAATACTCAAAGTTTCATATCCGAAGCAAGTTTTCAAGAAACTGCTCGAGTTTTAGCAAAAGCTGCTCTGCAAGGTCGTATTGATTGGTTGAAAGGGCTGAAAGAAAACGTTGTTCTGGGAAGGATTTTACCTATTGGTACTGGATTGAAAAAATGTGTACATCCTTCAAGACACGAGAAAAGTTTTGCTTTAGAAAAAAAAACAAAAAGTCTATTTGAGTTGGAAATGATAGAGATTATGTTACATCATAAAGAATTATGATGTTCTGACGTAACAAATAATCTTTATGAGACAAATTCTGATGAAACGTTATAAAAATCTTTTTTTTTTTATGGGATTTCACTATTCTTTACTTAAATATTAAAACGAAAACATATTCATTTTTTCCTTTAACTAGAATTTTGGAACTCAATCTGATTATGGATTTTTGAATCAATCGAGTCAGAATAAATCAAATAAGTAATTCAAAAAGTTGGTTAGGGTTTGTGTCATGCATCAATGGTGAATTACCGGTAGAAGGTTCCATCGGAACAATTATTTATTTCAAGGTACATCGTTTTTTATTATTAAAAAAAAGAAAAAACAAAAAGGAAGTGAGAGAGAAAATGATAAGAAGATATTGGAACATTAATTTGGAAGAGATGATTGAAGCAAGAGTTCATTTAGGTAATAGTCAAAAGAGATGGAATCCTAGAATAACTCCTTATATCCTTGCAAAGGGCAAACACAAACGTAAAGGTATACATATTACAAATCTCGCTAAAACTGCTCGTTTTTTATCAGAAGCTTGTGATTTACTTTTTGATGCAGCAAGTCAAGGAAAAAACATTTTAATCGTAGGTACTAAACAATTACCCGAAAAAGCTGCGGATTCAGTAGGGTTGGCTGCAATAAGGGCTCGGTGTCATTATGTTAATAAAAAATGGTTTCGTGGTATGTTAACAAATTGGGTCATTACACAAGCAAAACTTCGTAAGTTAAGGGACTTAAAAGTATTAGAAAATACGGGCCAATTCAAGTATCTTCGCAAAAGAGATGCAGCAATATTGAAGAGAAAATTAGCTATTTTGCAAAGATACCTCAGCGGAATCAAATATATGAAGGAGTTACCTGATATTGTAATCATCATTGATCAGCAAACAGAATATATAGCTCTTCGAGAATGTATTACTTTGGGTATTCCGACAATTTGTTTAATCGATACAAATTGTGATCCAGATCTTGTAGATATTCCAATTCCAGCCAATGACAATGATAAAGTTTCAATTCGATGGATTCTTAACAAATTAGTGTCTGCAATTTGCGAGGGTCATTCTAGCTATATAAAGAATCATTATAAAGAATCATTTCAATAAAGAATTATAAGATTCTTGAATAAGAATCTTATTCGAGTATTTTGAATAATAATTTTATTATTGGCCAACATTATATTGATCCAATTATTATTTTACCCTTGTTGCTAATTATTTTTTATCTTGAATTACTAAAGATAACGAAATGGGAATTCTTTTATTCTTTATGGACGTTGACAAGATCCTTTCATTTAGTAGTATAGCACCTTAGGATGGGGATAGCCTTATGGCTCTTTCCAAGAAAACTCCTTTTCTATTTCAAAATAGAAAAAGGCCTTCCTTGGATTTGAACTGATAACTTTTGGTTTCACAGATATTTTTCTACGATTCCAAAATACGGGGAAAAAGTTAGAGAGAACAACTCTCTTTTGCGTTAAAGAGAAACGAGCAATTCGAATTAGTTAGGGTTAAATAACAATTTATTAATATGAATAGAATCCATGTTGTTTATGAAAAAAAACAAGAGTGGCACTCCTAGAAAAGATAACAACGGGAAAAGACGACTTGTGTATGAAGGAACCATTGTGGAACCGATCAAAGATATCCTTTTCCACGTGCGTTTGGATCATAATAATCAAATCGTTCTGGGTTATCTCTCTGGCAATATACGTCGTAATCATGTACTCGTGGTACTGGGGGATAGAGTCAAGATCGAAATCAGTGAGTTTGATTCAAAAAAAGGAAGGATTTTGTATCGGTTTCCCCGAGTATTATCAAAACCTCATGGGATAGAACAAACGACAGATGATCATAAAGCAATGGAGAATCCCACTTCTCCTGAATCATTGTTGGACCCAGAAAGCACAAATTCAATGAGCGGCGATTCAGCAGAGGAAAGAGATAACAAAGAAACAAAGCCTAACCAAGATTAGGTGGATTCAGTTGATTTTTCTGGAAAAGATCTCGGTTAATTTAACCATATTCTTTTCTTTACCCGTCCGATAGATATGAACTATTATAAGTTAAACCAATGACTATTCATGATTCCATATTGAATCAATTCCATACTGTTTCTAAATAAAATTAGAAGACTGTCATGATAAAACTTCGTTTGAAACGATGTGGTAAAAAGCAACGTGCGACTTGAAGGACATAATTGTCTGTGGATTTTGATATCCACCATTTTCTATAGTAATGAAGATGCTCTTGGCTCGACATAATCTGTTCTGTTCTGTCAAAAACCTAATTTATATTAGGTTGTCAGTAAACAGTACATGATGGAGCTCGAGATAAAAAGACTTGATTGTTTATCAAACAGGGGAAAGGATCTAGGGTTATTGAGAATTCATTAATAAAATTCAATGAATTTAGACCAACTTTGTAAGTATATTCTTAGCATCGAAATCAAAAAGCGAAAAACCAATTCGAACAATTGGAAAAAATAGAAAGAAAGGTTGTTGGAAACTGGTAAAACTCTTTTGATCATAAGGTGGAATGGGAGTGAATCCTTCGTATTTTATTTATAAAGAAAAGAAGGAAATCAAAAAGAAGGTATGTTGCTTTCCTTTTGACAGGAATAAAGGTCTCCGAAGTAATGTATAAACCCAAAGATTCTAGAAAGAAAATAGAAAAGATTCCGGAACAAGAAAACACTATTTGAAATTGTCTCAACAATGGAATTGATAATATTGACAGGTATAAGTAGGTTAGAGATAAGACAAGCAAAAGAGTTTCGAGACAGCTCAAGAAATCAATAAGAATTTTCCTTTGAACTTTTTCAAAAATATTATTATTTAACTTGAGTTATGAGTATGAATGCTATTTTTTTTTCTGTAACGAAAGGAAAAAGGAGTCTATTTGAATCATAGTCTAATTCATGATTTGATTATCCCATTTTCCATTCTATTCAGAAATTTGTAACATTTTTCTTGAGCCGTATGAGATGAAAATCTCATATACGTTTCTGGGGGACCTTTTTTTTATCTATATCTATCCCAATGAGCCATCTATCGAATCGTTGCAATTGATGCTAGGTCTCGAAGAGAAGGAAAAGATCTTGGAAAACTGGGTCTTTATGATCCAATAAAGAAAAAAACTTATTTAAACGTTCCTGCTATTCTTTATTTTCTTGAAAAAGGTGCTCAACCTACAGAGACTGTTCATGATATCTTAAGGAAGACAGAATTCTTTAAGGAAAGAGGTTTGGGTTAATGAAAGCAAGGAAAGAACGAGATTTTGGCATATAAAAAGAAAAAATATATAAAACCTTAAGTAGGAGAGAAGTAGGGGAGTTTGTATTTCTATTTTTCGAAATATTGAGTTCCTATTGACAAATTATATTTGATCAATACAATATTGTATATGATCAAATATAATTTGATCGTAGATCAATAGATCGATTTAGTTCGTTCTCTATCTTTTCTTCACTTTATTCAAACATTCGATTTATTCAAATATTCCGTTTGTATTTTATCTTAATACAAGATATCGTCTTTAATAAAGACGAAGAATTCAAGAAGAAGAATTTGATCAAAAAAGAAAATAAAAATAGGAGATTTTTCATTTTGATTGGAATGGATTTCATAGTCGATTTTCGCAATTTTAGTAATTGAATTGAGATTTTTTTCTCGAATGATTTCTATGTCGTTAATTTCACGTATTGACAGACTTATGCAATAAAATTGATTTGATTTCGATCATATCTACCTGTCTCTTTATTTATCATTTATCTGGGGTTGCTAACTCAATGGTAGAGTACTCGGCTTTTAAGTGCGACTACGATCTTTTACACATTTGGATGAAGCAAAAAATTCGTCCAGACTTTTGGTAGAGTCTATAAGACCGCGACTGATCCTCAAAGGTAATGAATGGAAAAAACAGCATGTCGTAAGAATAATTTTATTCTTGAATTTTTTCAATTTATTTACTACTATTTCTCGATTTTCTTTTATTGAAAATCGAATTTTTTGGAATTTCTTCTTAATCCGAATCTTTTAAAGTTCTCAAAAACTGTTTTGAGTTTTGGAAGAAAAAAGAAGGAGAAAAAAGGAATTTCCGAATTTTCGTTGGGTCTAGTGAATAAATGGATAGAGCCCTATGGCTCCAATTCGTTTTCAAATAAAAAAGAAACGAGCTTATGTTCTTCATTGGAACGATTTCCCGATCTAATTATATGTTAAAAATATATTAGTACCTGATCGGGGAAAAAATGGATGAGTTCTTTTATGATTGAACTTTAGATCTGATTCATTTTTGGAATGAATCCTAATTATTCTTTATTTTGAATTGGAGATTAATGTGTAGAAGAAACCGTATATTGATAAAAAAGATTGATTCCAAAATCAAAAGAGCAATTGGGTTTCAAAAATAAAAGATGTTTAACCTCTGAAATTCAAATCCGAACAAATCCATAAACTAATTGTATGGAAAAAAAAAAGAACAATATCGTTTTTTTGAATAGGTTGGACTACTCGTTTCTTTTCCGGAGTATTTTTGAATATTGATTTGATTCAATTAAATAATCAACACTCTGTTCTGACCATATTGCACTATGTATCATCTGATAAACCTAGAAAAGCCTCAATTCTTCTGGTTCAAGTAGACATGTCAATGAAAGAATTTCAAAAATACCTAGAAAAATATCATTTTCGTCAACAAAAATGTTTATATCCACTCCTTTTTCAAGAGTATATCTATGTATTTGCTTATGATTATGGTTTAAATGTTCCTTTTGAACCTGTGAAAAAGCTGATTCACTATGACAAGAAATCTAGTTTAATACTTATAAAACGTTTAATTACTCGAATGTATCAACCGAATTATTTGATGAATTCGGTTGTTCAAAATTGTAACCAAAATCAAATTAATGAGCCCAACCGTTTTTTTTATGCTCATTTTTTTTCTCAGATGATATCTGAGGGTTTTAGTGTTGTTATAGAAATTCCATTCTCCCTAGGATTTCGATTTTCCTCCTCTCGAAATCCAAAAGAAATATCAAAATTGCAAAATTTACGATCTATTCATTCAATATTTTCTTTTTTAGAGGAGAAATTCTTGTATTTAAATAATGTCTCGGACATACTAATACCTTATCCTATTCATTTTGAAATCTTAGTCCAAATTCTTCAATGTTGGATCCAAGATATTCCATCTTTGCATTTATTGCGATTCTTTCTCTTAGACTATTCTAATTGGAATAGTCTCATTATTTCAAAGAGACTGGTTTCTATATTTTCAAAAGAAAATAAAAGACTCTCTCGTTTCTTATATAATTCTTATGTATCGGAATATGAGTTTTTATTGCTGTTTATTCGTAAACAATCTTCTTGTTTACGATTAACATCTTTTGGAACCTTTCTTGAGCGAATCTATTATTATGGAAAAATAGAGCATTTTAGAATAGTGCATCAGACTTTTTTCCAAAGATCTATATGGTCCTTTACAGATCCTTTCATGCACTATGTTCGATACCAAGGAAAAGCAATTCTAGCATCAAAAGGGACCGATCTTTTTATGGAGAAGTGGAAATCTTATCTTGTCTGTTTTTGGCAATATTATTTTCATTTTTGGTCTCAATCGAATAGGTTTCATAGAAACCAATTCGAATGTTATTCATTGGACTTTCTTGGTTATTCTTCAAATGTAAAAAGAAATCATTTGGTGGTAAGAAGTCAAATACTAGAGTATTCTGTCTTAATAGACACTATTATTAAGAGATTTGATAATATAGTTCCAGTCATTCTTCTCATTAGATCATTGTCTAAAGCTTCACTTTGTACTGTAGTAGGACATCCTATTAGTAAGCCAATCTGGACAGATTTATCAGATTATGATATTATTAGTCGATTTGGTCGAATATGGAAAAATCTTTTCCATTTTTATAGTGGATCTTCTCAAAAGAGAATTTTGTATCAAATGAAGTATATACTTCGACTTTCGTGTGCTAGAACTTTGGCTCGTAAACATAAGAGTACAGTACGTACTCTTTTGCAAAGTTTAGGTCCAAGATTATTGGAAGAATTTCTTATAGAAGAAGAACAAGTTCTTTCTTTAGTCTTCAAAAAAAAAATGCATTTTTCTTTCCATAGATCAAACAAAGAACGTATTTGGTATTTGAATATTACCCATATTCATGATCTAATCAATCATGAGACCTAGAATTTCAATAGATTCGAAATCTGTTATCTTTGAAATAAAAAAAACAAAGAATTGGATTTTGAGAAATTAGGATTCTGAAATGCTCAAATTTACTACACGAACTTGGAGTTTATAGTTTAATCAACTCAATTAGTTTCAAATTAGTAAACTATCTTATCAAAATATCAATATGATATGTATACATAGAGAAAGTCGTGTGCAATGAAAAATGCAAGCACGATTTGGGGAGGGGTTTTTTCTTATTCTAGCAGACGAGACATTATCTACTCCATCCGATTAGCTCCGGGTTCGAGTCCCGGGCAACCCATAAAAACATTGGAATATTTTTCTCCTTTTTTTTACTATTTTGTAATGTTATAGTATGTTCTTTCATGATATGATCAAAAATAGATCTTTTTTTTTAGCATGGGTTGACGTTGAAATAAAACTATGCTACAATGGTTAATTAACAGGCCTTCTATCAATTAACCCATCTCTATTAATTCAAGTTCTAGTTAAATATGTGCTTGTTTTAGTTTAGCATGGGTTGACATTGAAATAGAACTATGCTATAATGGTTAATTAACAAGCCTTCTATCAATTAACTCATCTCTATTAATTCGAGTTCTAGTTAATATGTATGCTTGGGAGTCCTTGAGAATAGAATAAATCCAAATTTGATCATGACTGCAATTTTAGAGAGACGCGAAAGCACAAGTTTATGGGGTCGCTTCTGTAACTGGATTACCAGCACTGAAAATCGTCTTTACATTGGATGGTTCGGTGTTTTAATGATTCCTACCTTATTGACTGCAACTTCTGTATTTATTATTGCCTTCATTGCTGCTCCTCCGGTAGATATTGATGGTATTCGTGAGCCAGTTTCTGGCTCTCTGCTTTATGGAAACAATATTATTTCTGGTGCTATTATTCCTACTTCCGCAGCTATCGGTTTGCATTTTTATCCGATATGGGAAGCAGCATCTGTTGATGAATGGTTATACAATGGTGGTCCTTATGAGCTAATTGTTCTACACTTCTTACTTGGAGTAGCTTGCTATATGGGTCGTGAGTGGGAACTTAGTTTCCGTCTAGGTATGCGTCCTTGGATTGCCGTTGCATATTCAGCTCCTGTAGCAGCTGCTACTGCTGTTTTCTTGATCTACCCTATTGGTCAAGGAAGTTTTTCTGATGGTATGCCTTTAGGAATTTCTGGTACTTTCAACTTTATGATTGTGTTCCAGGCAGAACACAACATCCTTATGCATCCATTCCACATGTTAGGTGTAGCTGGTGTATTTGGCGGTTCCTTATTCAGTGCTATGCATGGTTCTTTGGTAACCTCTAGTTTGATCAGGGAAACCACTGAGAACGAATCTGCTAATGAGGGTTACAGATTCGGTCAAGAGGAAGAAACTTACAATATCGTAGCTGCTCATGGCTATTTTGGCCGATTAATCTTCCAATATGCTAGTTTCAACAATTCTCGTTCTTTACATTTCTTCTTGGCTGCTTGGCCTGTAGTAGGTATCTGGTTCACTGCTTTGGGTATTAGCACTATGGCTTTCAACCTAAACGGTTTCAATTTTAACCAGTCTGTAGTTGACAGTCAGGGTCGTGTTATTAATACTTGGGCTGATATCATCAACCGTGCTAACCTTGGTATGGAAGTAATGCACGAACGTAATGCTCACAACTTCCCTCTAGACCTAGCTGCTGCCGAAGTTCCTTCTATTGAAGGATAAGATAGGTTAAGACTGCTTTTTTTATAATATATAAAGGTAAGAGAAATACCCAATATATTGGTTTTTCAAACCAATATATTGGGTAAAGAAAGATACTTAGGGATATCGAAAATCCCTCTCTTGAGTAGGCATACCAAGAGATTGATAAAATCTCTTTATTGGGTAGGCATGTCCATGGGTCTCTAAAACCTCTTTTTAGGGTAAGCATATCCGGGGGTCTCTAAAACCTCTTTGAAAACCCTCTTTTTTTGTAAGCATACTTAGTTGGTTTATCAAAATATTAAGTTTCTATACAAAAGAAATAATAATATGGTAAGGAAAGAGAAATACTCAAGATTTTGAAAATCCACGGGTGTTTCTCTTTCCTTTTTTTTTGCTTTGTTTGATCCCTATTTTTTTTGATTCTTCATTACAGATTTATTATCGTTATCGTTTCTTGCATCTCTCGCGAAATTCCGCGTAGGCGCGAATTCTCCCAATTTGTGACCTATCATAGATTCTGTTATATAAATAGGTATATGTTCCTTTCCATTATGAATCCCGAATGTATGGCCAACCATTGAGGGTAGAATGCTAGATGCCCGAGACCAAGTGACTATTATCTCCTCCCCCCTTTTGATTTTTTCCATTTTTTCGAATAAATGATTAGCTACAAATGTTTTCTTTGGATTAGCTACAATTCTTTTCTTTGGATTAGCGACAATTCTTTTCTTTGGATTAGCTACAAATCTTTTCTTTGGATTAGCTACAATTCTTTCTTTTGGACCTATCACAGCTGATTACTCCTTTTTTGACATGTTAAAGATTGGCATTCTATGTCCAATATCTCGATCTAAGTATGGAGGTCAGAATAAATACAATAATGATGAATGCAAAAAAGAGAAAATCCTTTACCTAGATAAGGGGCGG
The DNA here is from genome assembly GCA_027562975.1 of Rhynchospora breviuscula. Lineage (NCBI taxonomy): Eukaryota > Viridiplantae > Streptophyta > Magnoliopsida > Poales > Cyperaceae > Rhynchospora > Rhynchospora breviuscula. The sequence continues at coordinate 15,575 of JAMQYH010000265.1, forward strand.
ATGTAGCCAAGTGGATCAAGGCAGTGGATTGTGGATCCACCATGCGCGGGTTCAATTCCCGTCGTTCGCCCATCCCATCGAATTTCCAAAATTCGATTTGGAATATTCCTATTTACGGCGACGAAGAATCAAACTATCACTATATTTTCTCCTTTTCCTACTTCTTCTTCCAAGCGCAGGATAACCCCAAGGAGTTACGGGTTTTTTTCTTCCAATTGGGGCTTTTCCTTCACCGCCCCCGTGGGGATGATCCACAGGGTTCATAGCTACTCCTCTTACTACAGGACGCTTACCTAGCCAACACTTCGATCCAGCTCTACCCAAACTTTTTCGGGTCACCCCAACATTACCCACTTGTCCGACTGTTGCTAAGCAGTTTTGGGATATCAAACGAACCTCCCCAGATGGTAATCTTAATGTGGCCGATTTACCCTCTTTTGCAATCAGTTTCGCTACAGCACCTGCTGCTCTAGCTAATTGTCCGCCCTTTCCATGTGTGAATTCTATGTTATGTATGGCCGTGCCTAAGGGCATACCGGTTGAAGTAGATTCTTCTTTTTTATCAAAAAAAACCCCTTCCCAAACTGTACAAGCTTCTTCCAAAGCATACGGCTTTCTAGATGTATATGATGATATAGAAAAAAATAGATCTTTTCATCGTATAATGAAGTATCACATGAGTGGATATATAGGAATCCTAATCTGCCGAATCATTCATGTTATCATCTTCTACATCCTAGGTCTCTCCGTTCCGTCATCTGGCTTATGTTCTTCATGTAGCATTCAGACCGAATGACTCTATCAAATTACGTCGATACTTCCACATATTACGGGTAACGTAGGAGACATCTCTTCGGCGGATCTTCATTACCACTGCTTAGCTTTCAATTCGCCTCTGACCATCAAATGAAATGTGAATAACCCGTCCTCCTCTCTTTGAAAGAAGAGGCGCTTCCGGTTCGGTACGTGCTTCAAACAATTTTCTCCATATTACCATATCTCTAGAGTCAATAATTCTCTATGAGAAACTACTGAACTCAATCACTTGCTGCCGTTACTCAACAGTTTTCTGTTGAGGTCTATTCCATAGAGGTACTCCAATTGGATCAGTGATCGATTTCTAGGTTTTGTCGTAAACCTAATTGGTTACTTCCAATTACGTAAATCAATAGTTCAAACCGCACTCAAAGGTAGGGCATTTCCCATTGATATAGGAACTTCTGCACCAGAAACAATGGTATCTCCAATTATAGCCCCTCTGGGATGTAAAATATATCTCTTCTCACCATTCCCGTAGTGTATAAGACAAATGTATGTATTTCGATTAGGGTCGTATTCTATGGTTACGATTCTACCAGATATGTCTTTTTGATTCCGTCGAAAATCGATTTTACGGTATAGACGCTTATGACCCCCCCCTCTATGCTTTGCAGTAATGATTCCTCTGGCATTACGACCTTTACTACAACGATGCCGTCCATAGATCAGATTATTTCGTGGATTGGATTTCATTTGACTGTCTACAGCTCCATTGCGTGTACTCGGACTAGAAGTTTTGTATAAATGTATCGCCGTGTTATTAAGTATTTTTCTTTAAGTTCTTTTCTTTAGAATCTCTAGAAGAGGTGGAATAGAATAACCTGGTGGAAGCGTAATGATCATATGCCTGTAATGGATTGTATGTCCCATAATAGGCCCCTTCTACCCTTTCGGGGTAGTCGATGACTATTCATAGCTATTACCTTAACACCAAAGAAGAGTTCAACCCAATACTTACTTGATTTCTGTCTTAGTTGATCCTGATTCGGCATTAGAAGTATGTATATTGATTCTTCCCCAATAACCGAAGACTTTTTCCTGTAACTACTCCATATTGGATTCCATCCATAACTCCAATTTCTTCCCTATGAGTCCCAGTATTGATCAGGATTCGAGTTCTTACTCTTCCTATGTTATGGTATGAATATACTATACCAATTCGTTATGGATAGATGATGAGATCCCATTGATAGAGAGAAAATTCCGATAGACTTATTGAACATTCCCATTAGCGTGCATCCAGTAGGAATTGAACCTACGAATTCGCCAATTATGAGTTGGGTGCTTTAACCATTCAGCCATGGATGCTTAACATAAGAGGTATCATCATAATCTAAAAGATGTATGATCATAATCATACACATTGGATTAAGAACGGGGTCAGAGGGATCAAAAACCGCTAATTCGTATAAAGCCATCGAACCGGCCCAACCAGCAACTAGAGCTGTGTGCATTATATGCACAGAAAGCAATCGACCGGGATCATTCAATACGACAGTATGAACACGATACCAAGGCAAACCCATGGAAATACCCCTTAAGAGAAATAGAAACTATGTCACTTTATTTTATCGCATTAAACTAAAAAGACTATATACTGTGTACCTCACCTTTTTTCAGTAGATTCTGTATCAGAAAGGGCTCATTTTGATTTCATCCCATTGAAAATCAAAATAAGGGAACAACTCTGTTCGTAAGAACAAAGAGAAGCAGATCTATTCTATACCCGATAAGTACCAATACGCAACGGGAAGATTGCATTATTATAATAACTTGTTGATCATTCGAATGATCAATCCCTTCGTTCCAGAATCCATTCTGTCTTACTCTATCAAAAAAGCCTTCCAATGGATCAAATAGAAGTGGAAAAAATAGAAGAAAAAGGAATGAAGGCAGGAATTCATGGATTTTCACGTTTCCTTATTCAAGTGAAGTAAAGTATCCGGATTTTCTGAACATCAGGGAAAGGTCTTTTTTACGGATAATCACAAGATCTTTTTATCAAGGAATGGGAATACTTTCAGTATTCCTTTAGTTAAGTATCCAGGTTCCAACAAAAAAACTTTGATCCACCAAAAACCCCGCGTTCAGGGAGGTCAATGTATTCAAAAAGGTCAAATTTTAGCAGACGGTGCCGCTACAGTTGGTGGGGAACTCGCTTGAGGGAAAAACATCTTGGTAGCTTATATGGTTACAATTTGTAAGATGCAGTACTAATTAGCGATATGAAGATATTTTGACGTCTTTTCACATTCGGAGATATGAAATTAAGACTTATGTAACAAATCAAGTCCCTGAAAGAATCAGTTAAAGAAATATTCTATAATATGGTTACAATTTGTAAGATGCAGTACTAATTAGCGATATGAAGATATTTTGACGTCTTTTCACATTCGGAGATATGAAATTAAGACTTATGTAACAAATCAAGGCCCTGAAAGAATCAGTTAAAGAAATATTCTATAATGAAGAAAAAAAAAAACCAAAAAATCAAAAACCAAAAAATCAAAAACCAAAAAATCAAAAAGAGGAAAACATCAAAATGATCATCAACATTGTACAAACTTCTTGTAGTCAGATAAGGATAACGTTTTTTTTTTCGAATAATCTTAATAATCTTAAAGAAAAGGAGGAATTTTATGGTCAAAAAAAAGAAAAATAGAGCACATGATTGGATATCCGGCTGGATCTTGGACTGGAGAGAGATATTAAGAGAGATCAAGAATTCTCACTCTTTCATAGACATTTTTTTCGACCAAGAACGCTTTATGAGACTCTTTGACTCCCGAATTTTGGGTATCATAATTTCAAAAAATTCCCGGGGTTCAAGAAGCAATCGATATTTAACCAACACAGGTTTAATAACTCGAGATTCCAGGATCCAAAATGGAGTAAAACGTGTCCATGGTGTCGTCAAAAATGTGGTAAGGGGCGTGATGCTACTTGTACTAGGGGTCTGTTTATGTCGTATTCAAAATCGAAATCTAGTTGAACGAAAAAATATCTATTTGAGGGGGTTTCTTCCTATACCTATGAATTCGGTTGGATCTAGGGAAGAATCTTTTTGTTCTTCTAATATTCATAGGTTTGTGATTTCGCTCCTGTATCCTCCAAAAGGAAAAACCTTTTCTGGGAGTTGTTTTATGGATGGAGAAGAAATTACTCGGGTTCTCCCAAGAAAGAAAAAGTGTATCATGCGGAGTTCATGGTGGTCGAGAAACCAGATGGGAAAAAAGGGGGATTTTCTTTGTAATGAAACCGTAGCTGGAATTGAGATCTCATTCAAAGAGAATAATAGCAAACATCTGGAGTTTCTTTTGTTATGGCATATAGATGATCCGATGGTTAGTTGGGGGAAGAATCAGCACGAATCGGATTTTTGGTTCGACAATGTGTGGTTGGGAAACAAGGATCGGTTTGTTAGGAAAGTACGGAATATCTTGTTCAATATTCAATATGATTCGACAAGATCGAATCTCATTCAAGGAAAGGATTCGAGCCAATTGAAAGGATCTTCTAATCAATCCATAGATCATTTCGATTCCATTAGAAATGAGAATGTGGAACGAACAGAGATAGAATCAGGTCGATTCCCGAAATGTCTTTTTGGATCTTCCTCAAAGTCCCGGCTATCCGCGGAAGGTGAAAAGCAGATGAATAATAATCTGCTTCCGGAAGAAATCGAAGAATTTCTTGGGAATCCTACAAGATCCATTCATTCTTTTTTCTCTGACAGATGGTCAGAACTTTATCTGGGTTCGAGTCCTACGGAGAGGTCCCCTGTAGAGAAGGCTCTTTGGAAGAGAAAACTGGGTGTTTCTTTTGTCCCCTTCAGGCGGCGATCGGAACATAAAGAACTGGTTGATTTATTCATAATAATTAGGTATTTCCAAAAAACCGTCTCAATTCATCCTATTTCCCCCGGGGATTCTAAGATTCCGAAGGAGAAATCGAATGCAGAAGATCGATTTGCAGAAATGGTAAATCGATTCATTCTATCAATAACGGAGCCGAATCTGGTGTATTATAGGAGATTTGGCCTTTCTATTGATTCCTACAGGTTGGATCAAAAAAAATCCTTGAATGATATATTCCACACAAATGGATCGAATCGATCCTTTCTAATGGATAGATCCGATCGCAACTTTGAATATGGAATTCAAAAGGATTCCATTGGAAAAGATAGTATGAATCATCGAACTAGGATGAAATCTACGATCAATCAACATTTATCAAATTGGGCAAAGATTGAGAAGAAATGGTTCGACCCTCTTATTTGTCGAACCCAGAGATCCAGGAATGGGTATCCTGATGCATATAGCAAATGGTCGAATGAGTTCCAGAATCTCCAGGAAGATTTCCTGGGATATTTCTCTTCGAAACAGGAGAAGCTTCAAGTAGTCTTCGATCAATTACGATTCCATATCACTGATTTTTCGAGTTATTGGGATTCGATTGATTGGTCCGAAATTTTCGACCTATACGAATTCACTTTCACTAAGTTATTTCTTGTCCTTTTGCCCATGGCCCGTCTCTTTTTTCATAAGTTACTTATCTTTTTTCCTAAGTTTTTGTACTGGTTATATCCCCGATTCTCTGTACATATCGGGAATATCGCCATTCATAGTTCTGAGATGTACATTTATGAATTGAAAGATCCGATCCAGGAGAAGTCGTTCGAACCACTACGTCTTCAAATCGTTCTTTTGAAGAAATTGAAACCCTTCTTATTGAACGATCATAATACTTCTCAAAGATTGGACGATCATAATACTTTCCAAGGATCGAATTTATTGATCAATGAAGAAAGAATATTCCCATTTTTTTTCAACGAAATATCAAAGTGGATGATTGACTCATTCCATAGTAGAAAGAATCGCAGGAAATCCTTTGATAACACGGATTCCTATTTCTCCATCATACCCCATGATCGAGACAATTGGCTAAATCCCGTGAAAGCATTTCATAGAAGTTCAATGATATCTTCTTTTTATAAAGCAAATGGACTTCGATTTTGGAATGATCTACATCACTTTTGGTTCTGGGTCTCTTGTAAGAAAAGATTTCCCTTTTTTGTGGAAAAAATTCGTATCAATAATGAGGATCTTACATATCGAAAATTCCTCAATATCTCGTTTATTCGCAACAAAATAGTTGGCGGTCAAAAAAACCATTTGTTTGTGAGTCTTTCTGCAAGGGTATCTGACATAAACATACCTCAGGATCAGGATTTTCCAAAAAGTGGCTACAAAAGAGAGAACTTGTACAAATCTTTCATGTATAAATTGTATAAAAAATTCTATAATCGATTCTATAGATCTTTTATTTTTCCAAGAACTCTTTATGCAATTCAATCCGATCCAGTCGTTTCTAGAGCTAGTTCCTCGATCGCGGACCTTTTAAGACCAATTCAATCTGATCCAGTCGTTTCTAGAGCTAGTTCCTCGATCGCGGACCTTTTTAGATTGGAAAAAACTTTTTGGCAATCTTTTTCAGATATGAATCGATCTGATTCCAAAATGAAGAACTTGCATCAGTATCTCAGTGTCAATTCAAACATGGACTGTGGATCAAATCCATGTTCTAAGAAATCTTTACCATCCGGAAAGAAGGAAAAATGGAGTCTTTTTAGTTTTCGAAGTCAAAAGAAATACGTTAAGAAAAGACATATCAAAATAATCAATAAAAAAAACCTTTTTTCTGTAAAACTTTTCGAAGGGAATATTGAAGAAAATATTATTTACTTAGAATGGACTATTTACAAAGAATGGCTGCTAACGATCTTTACTACGAGTGGGTTCAAACATCTAAGATTCATCCTTTCCGAGATTTTTTCCTATTTGATATTCCCAACCGTGGTATCCAAAATTCAAGATATTCTGGATATACCATGGGTAATTCTTGAGAAGATTCTTATGAAATGGACTCTGATAAGTGAGAAGATTCTTATGAAATGGACTCTGATAAGTAAGAAGATTTCAAATCTTCATTTAGTACAGCTACTCCGAAAAAAGACTCATCTGTCTCGAACAAAGACTGATTCTTTTAATGGGTCTTCTCCTTTTCTTTCTTGTACACTTTCATTATTCTCATATAGGAATAAGTCATTGATATCGGCTGAGTTCCTCTTTTCAATTCCTTTCCTTCTTTTTTTTGCTGGATATCTCGCTTGTAGAGGTCTTATCTTAATTTGCAAAACCTGTCGTCAGTTATTTATAGACTTTGAAAAGATCAAATCTTGGTCAAATCCATCATATATCATGGAGTTCCAAAAACTTCGGGATAGGTATCCTATATCTTCTTTCAGGTCAGAGAATTTAGAGAATCCCCTTCAAGTTATTTTCGATGATCCCTGTGGAGTTATAGAGAATCCCCTTCGAGTTATTGTTATTCTGAAAAAATACTATGTTATTCTGGAAGAATACATAGTAAAATTCTTCTATTTTCTGATAGAACTAGGATACCTACTACTTTTTCAGGA
>JAMQYH010000266.1:0-12500 GCA_027562975.1 Rhynchospora breviuscula
GACTATAATTTGATTTGATCTTGTAGTCCAAAGAATCCCGTACCATGATGTATCTGGGATAGTAGCCATTAGTGAAAAAAGAATAGTTGTACAAACCAGTGAAGTAACCCCATCTCCAATGGTCCGAAAATAGGAATCATTGGAATATTCTGAACCATTCATGAACATTACAGCAAATAAGATCAATACATTTATGGCTCCGACATAAATAAGGAGCTGTGCGGCAGCTACAAAATAGGAGTTCAATGAAATATAGAATAAGGATATACAAATAAGAACCAATCCCAACGAAAAGGCAGAATAAATTGGATTGGTAAGTAATACTACCCCTAGACCCCCTAATACAAGAACTGATCCCATAAATACCACAAGAATATCATGTATTGGTCCAGGTAAATCCATTATGTATAAAAAAAAATAAAGAACTTGAAATCTATCATGACTGTACTAAATGGTCCAGGAAAGGAAAAGGGGTTCCCCTATTTTGTTCTTGTATATAATATAGTTTATGATCCATTTATCATAGAATGAAATGGAAATATGGATGAATGGAAATCAAATTGTTATTTTCGAAAAAAGACTAGTTTGAATAGTGGTTCAAATTGTATATTTCGAAATCATCCCATCACGAAAAATAGATTCTCAGTTTCAATCAAAGAGTGATTCTCGACAATAAATAGTTATGAGTTTGATTTGTAGTTACTGACTAACCAAAAAAAATCTTAGTAATTAGTAATCGTTCTGGAATCAAAGGAATTCTCTTTGTCTATTTGGATTTGAGTCGAATTCATAACTGTTTGAATTGTGTAATCTCCAATTATTGAGATTGGTAACCGACCCAAAGCAATTTGATTATAATTCAATTCATGACGATCATAAGTAGAAAGTTCATATTCTTCAGTCATTGATAAACAGTTTGTTGGACAATACTCGACACAGTTACCACAAAATATACAAACCCCGAAATCAATACTATAATTAAGCAATTGTTTCTTTTTAATATCTCTTTCCAATCTCCAATCAACAACAGGTAGATCTATCGGGCATACACGAACACATACTTCACAAGCAATACATTTATCAAATTCAAAGTGGATTCGACCTCGAAAACGCTCTGACATGATCGATTTTTCATAAGGATATTGAATAGTGACAGGTAAACGATTTGTGTGGGATAAGGTAATTATGAAACTTTGCCCAATGTACCTTGCAGCTCGTATGGTTTGTTGACCATAATTCATGAACCCAGTTACCATAGGGAACATATTGTAAATATCAATGAAAAAAAGGAAGTTTCTTTCTCTTGTTTGAGAGATATTATGAATCGAGAATCTTGTTATCGTATTCTGTTATTTATAGTGAGACAAGTTGAGAAGAAGTTGTTAATAACAGATTACCTAGAGAAATAGGTAAAAGAAATTTCCATCCAAGATTTAATAACTGGTCTATTCTCATCCTAGGGAAAGTCCATCTTGTTGTGATAGAAATGAAGAGAAACAAATAAGCCTTAGCTAATGTAATAAAGATACCAATTGTCATTCCAAAAATTCCAGCCATTTGATTTATCTTGAAAAGTTCAGGAATGGGTATGTACGGAATGGAGAAATTCCACCCACCTAAGTAAAGAACTGTGACAAATAATGAAGAAACTAATAGATTTAGGTAAGAAGCAAGATAAAAGAGAGCATATTTGATACCCGAATATTCGGTTTGATAACCTGCTACTAATTCCTCCTCTGCTTCTGGTAAATCAAAGGGCAATCTCTCACATTCGGCTAGAGAAGAAATTAGAAAAACTAGAAAGCCTATAGGCTGACGCCACAGATTCCACCCCCAAAAACCATATTTGGACTGTGCTTCAACTATATCAACTGTACTTGAACTGTTAGATAATCATAGTCGATGATAACATCACAGTTTTCATCGCTATTTCAAAACCGTACATGAAACCTCAGCTTCATACGGCTCCTCTATGGCCATAAAAAATGGAAGGACTAGTTCGGTATTATCGGCATCTTTCTTTGGGGGTAGACAGAATAAAGATACATCGGAGAGTCCCAAATTAGACCAATGGAATTCTGTCTGCTAGAATAATCAAAAAGTTGCTTCCGAATTGATCTTATCCTTTATAATGAGAATCTCGCTTTGTTCGGTAATAACTGAATCTTTCAATAAAATACTCGTTATATCCATCAATAAATAGAAAGAATTAGGCATTCGTTCATGAATTATGATAAGAATTATATATGAATGAATATGGAAGAAATAATCAAGAAAGATCTTTTTTTTATTATTCATTCCATATATGGCATTCCATTTCTTTTTTCCTCTTCTTCTGTCTCAGGGGAGGGTACTTCAAAAAAAAATAAAGGATTAATTCGTTCTTGATAGTCATTTTTTTAATCAGTGAATAGGAGCATACTCTAGATCGGAATCGTAGGGAAGTACTACTTGATCATTTCTACCAATTTCAAGTCCTTATTATGATTCGTTTTATGTGGAAAAACCTCTTTTTTGATACCTTCCATTATCTCTATTACTAATCCTTTGTGTACCTTGGTGTTCCTAACTGTCCACTGACTTTTGATTGATCGCCGGTATAGTAATACATACAAGACAGTAGTAGAAACTCCATACAGTGGATCTTTTGTTTGCACCCGCTTCAAGATATGATGACTAATCAAAAAATCGCAATCTTGGGATAAACAGTTTACCCTGCTTATGTTTCCTTCAACTGGATTCTTGTACGTACATAGGGAATGAGATTTTTTCTTCTTACTACAAATGGATAAGCTGTTTTGTTTCACTCATATAACTATCTGGTTTAACTCATCAACCCAAATGCTGAATCAAAAAATGAATGAGAATATCTATTCAATACATTGAACCTCTTTTTCTTCTTTGATTTCTAGAAGAAAGAGAGGGAAAAGTTCATATTCCAGCGAATCACACGTAGAGATATTGATAATACACATAGAGTTAATGGTATTTCATAACTAATAGATTGAGCAGCAGCTCGGAGACCACCTGAAAAGGAATATTTATTATTCGATCCATATCCTGACATAAGAAGGCCAATAGGAGCAATACTTGAAATGGCGATCCATAAAAAAACACCTATACCGAGATCCGCTAAAACAAGACGATACCCAAAAGGAATTACTAAATAGCTTAGTAGAACTGATATGACTGCTATAGACGGTCCGACACTAAACAGACGAATATCTCCTCGAGATGGGAGGAGGTCCTCTTTCAAAAGTAATTTCGTCCCATCTGCTATAGCTTGAAGAATTCCCAACGGACCAGCATATTCAGGCCCAATACGCTGTTGGATCGCTGCAGATATTTCTCTTTCTAACCAAACAATGACGAGTACCCCTATTGTGATTCCCAATATCAGGGTCAAAATAGGTATAATCCATATCAGTCCATAGACTTCTTTGAAAAATCCCGATGTAGAGAAAGAATTGATAGTTTGTACTTCTGTCGTATCAATTATCATTTCAACGATCAACTTCTCCCATAATGATATCTATACTACCTAATATCGTCATGATATCAGCCAATTTCATTCTTTTAACTAGCTGTGGAAGAATTTGCAAATTGAGAAAACCGGGTGGACGAATTTTCCATCTCCAGGGGAAAACACTATTATCTCCTATCAAATAAATCCCTAATTCCCCCTTTGGGGCTTCCACTCTGACATAAAGTTCTTGTTTCGACAATTCCAAATTCGGTGAAGGTTTTTTACTTATAAATCTATATGCAAAATCATTCCATTCGGAATTCTTTGCTCTATCAAAGCGTCGGACTTCTAAATTCTCATAGGGTCCTCCAGGAATTCCCTCTAGAGCCTGTTGAATCATTTTGATGGATTCCTTCATTTCACCGATTCGTACTAAATAACGAGCTAATGAATCTCCTTCTTTTTGCCATTGGATTTCCCAATCGAATTCATTGTAACACTCATAATTATCAACTTTACGAAGATCCCATTGGATTCCAGAAGCTCGTAACATTGGCCCGGATAAACCCCAATTTACTGCTTCTTCTCCACCAATAATACCCACTCCTTCCACTCGTTCCAAAAAAATGGGATTCCGTGTAATAAGTTTTTGATATTCAACAACTCCTGTTAAGAAATAATCGCAGAAATCGAAACATTTCTCTATCCATCCATAAGGTAGATCAGCAGCTACCCCCCCGATACGGAAATAATTATGCATCATTCGCATACCTGTGGCGGCTTCGAATAGATTGTATATCAATTCTCTCTCTCTGAAAATGTAGAAGAAAGGAGTCTGTGCACCGATATCTGCCATAAAAGGTCCAAGCCATAACAAATGAGAAGCTATACGGCTCAATTCCAGCATAATAACTCTGATATAGCTAGCTCTTTGAGGTACTTGAACATTTTCCAATTTTTCTGGTGCATTTACCGTTATTGCCTCTGTGAACATAGTAGCTAAATAATCCCACCGTGTTACATAAGGTAGATATTGTATAATTGTTCGGTTTTCCGCTATTTTTTCCATTCCTCTGTGTAAATAGCCCAATATGGGTTCACAATCAATAACATCTTCACCATCGAGAGTAAGGATCAGTCGAAGAACACCATGCATTGATGGGTGGTGAGGACCCATATTGACTATCATGAGATCTTTTCTTGGAACCGGTACAGTCATATCTTTTCCAGTCATATCTTTTCTTCCTGAATTCATTATTCCATGAATTCCTCAAAGTGAGGCTCATCAAAATGAAAAATCGAATACTACTAAATTCCAAAAAATTCAAACGATGAAATTAACGAGTTTGTGGTTCCCGAATATTCAATTGATCAATTAATTTATTATAACGTACTCGATTTTTCTTTGACAAATAAGCCAGCAACCGTTGGCGTTTTCCCAGAATTTTTCGTAGACCCCTTTCCGATAAAAAATCTTTTTTGTGCAATTCGAAATGGGAAGTAAGCCTCTGTATCTTATTGGTGAAACTGAATACTTGAAATTCAACAGAACCCTTGTTTTCTTCTTGTGGAATAATGGGAGTGGATGAATTTTGGACCATAAATAACAAAATTTTTCTATCTTTTTTCTTTTTCATGGATGATTTTTCCGATCAGGAAAAATCAAAAAATCAGAATTATGCCAGTTATTTGAATCTAGTACACACAACAATTTGGATTTATTCATATACTACTTTGTTATTCTATCCAAATCAAATGGAAGATTTGATTTGGATAGAAGGAGATAATCCATTTCTGTATTAAGGAAAAATGTCTTTAAGGACAATTTGAAGAACTCTGCTAATTTCTTGATTCCTATATTGGTATAGGAAATAGACTATTTTCGAATTCTAGATTTTGGATACATATGGATCCTTAACATACTGAAACGACTTCCATTATTCGTATCAAACCAATAGCGATTCATACATAATAAATCTTCTAATCGGTAATTGGGCCAAAGAAAAGATTTGCATTTCACGAATTCATTTGCATCTCTATTAAGTTCCTCCTCATTGAAAACATTGAATAATTGTTTTTTCTTTTTTTTTTTTTTTCTTTTTTTTTTTTTTTTTTCCATCGGATCGCTTTCTATCCCTAATTTTTTTTTTTCCATCGGATCGCTTTCTATCCCTAACATTCCAATTAGGGTAATTGAAAGAACTTAAAATTCGCAATTCTCGACAACGTCTAGAAGATAGAATATCTTCAGGACGAAGGAAGTCCTGACTTTGATGCTGATTTTGATTGAACAATGAGGTATTGATACTTATCATTTGATAGAAAATGGATTTCCCATCTATTTTCTGACATAGACGAAATTCTTCGAAAATCAGATATTGATCTTCTAACAAAAGGGGGATACTGTCACTGTCACTTTCATCTGTTAATATGTTCATTAGTTCCAAATCCATCTCTTCTTTCTCTATAATGTTGATACTTACTTTTTTTGGATTTCTTCTCCGAGGTATAGGAACCCCCTCTGCCTTTTTCTGGAAATAGTCTTTGAACAGTCTAAGCAGGTGATAGGTCTCGTCTATCCCACTTTTTATTTTTTTCTTGGTTTGGGAGCTATCCAATCTGAATTGGTAAAGGAAAGATTTTTTCAACAAGAAATCAAATTCTGGTATGTCGTTTACTCCTCTGACTTCCTTCTTTTTCTCTTTTTTTTGACTTCCCTGTTCTTCTGGGTCTGGTCCATAACGGACTTCTACTATGAAATCTTCTTCTGCCGTATTGATTTTTTTTGCATTAAACATTTTTCCATCCCGAATAGCTTCCTCAACAGATTCTCTTTCCGTTTTTTCGCCGTCTTTTGTATCTTGATTTTTTGTATCTTTACGAAGATCCAAATCAAAAAGAAGTAATTGGATTGGCGTAATCCATGGTTTCTTCTTATATTCATTTAAAAGTAGTACCAATTCTGGGAAGAACCAAGATCCTATATCGAATCCCAAAACCCTTTCTTCATTCCTTTCTTTCAATTCTTTATTCATTTTCTTCCAATCCAAAAAATCTGCTTTTTGATCTTCTTTTTGATCCGAATCTTCTTGTTGATCCGAATCTTCTTTTTGATCTTTTTTTTGATCCGAATCTTCTTTCTGATCTTTTTTTTGATCCGAATCTTCTTTTTGATCTTTTTTTTGATCCGAATCTTCTTTTTGATCTTTTTTTTGATCCGAATCTTCTTTTTGATCTTTTTTTTGATCCGAATCTTCTTTCTGATCTTTTTTTTGATCCGAATCTTCTTTTTGGACCAGATATCTTTTGGGAAAATTATTTTGGATTCTTTCTTCTTCAGTCTGAGTATTTTGATAACCACCTATCAGTGGATTGACCCACAGTTTCTTGTTATTAGTACAGGTATCTATATTGCTCTTTTTTGTAAGGAGAATTCGACAATCAAAATATTTTCTATCTCGATTTTTCCATGGATAACAAAAACTTTCTACACCTTCTAGATGATCACTAATAGCTATACTGACAAATCGATAAATAGATAAGTCCTTTTTATCTTTATCCCCATAGTTCATATATATATTTGCTAAAAGATCATATCTGTAGTTTTTTTTTAATTTGTCTTTTATACTAAGGAATGAATCAAATCCACAGGAATCAAATGGCATTGAGTCTTTATTTGGAATCATACAATGTTGATTCATTCTATTTCGCCATTCTTGCGGTTCTAATTGGGACCATTTGGTCTGAGATAAATTGTATTGATAATGACCCCTTAACCAGTTTTTCCACAATTGACTCTTAGTCATTTTCTTATGACTTGATTTGGAATCAAATATCCCTCGATAATAATCTTTGATTTGATCCTTAATAAAAGGATAGGTCTCATTATATTGAAGTAAAGATCTAAAGTGATATTTGTTAAGGAATGGGCTTTGTGATAATTTGTAAAATACATATGCTTGGGACAAGGAGGATAAGTCATAATCCATTTTGGAATGATTCTTTTTTTGAGTCCAAAAAAAGTTCATTGTATTTTGATCTCTTTCCTTCCTCCCTTTTTGATTTGTTTTATTCTTGGAAATGAATTTCTTCATTTTTTTTTTTATTGATTCAAAGAAAAGTTGCGAATTTTTCCTAGTCCTAGGAAGGTTGTTAATCATCCATAGCAAGATATTTATGGATGTTTTTTCAATGAAAAATTTGAGAAAATAACCTGATTTGTGTATTAATCGAATACTTTTTCTTTGAAATATCTTCCAAATAGGTTTCTGTGATTCCGGTCTTTTATCATCACAAATGAGAAGTATTTTGTTCTTTTCTTTTGTGATTTCTTCTATGTCATTTCTGATTCTGATTGTGATATCAGAAAAATTTTGCATTTTTCTTTCTATCACTGACTCAATTGTCCAATTCATGGATGGGATTCCAATGGTGGGTTCATCAATAATATTCTTATTGATTTTGGAATCTTTTCCATTTTCAGTCGGTTCATATACTTTTCTTTTTTTTCCTTTGAAAACTTCGAAAAGTAGGAAAGATTTCTTTTTCACTTCTCTCATTTTTTTTAAGAGTTCTTCATAAATGGGTCTAAAAAAGGAAGGTTGCCTTCGGGGAGACCCAAAAGGTACGCGTGTTTCTCTTCCAAAAACTGTTAAAAAACTCGATTTTCTTGCGTGTTCTTTTCTACTTCGCCAAGGTTTCAAACGAAAAGGAAATATAATCTTTATCTGAATACCATCAGTTAACCAATTCTCGGGAAATTGTGTTTCTGATAATGCAACACCAGAATAAGTACATTTAACATGCATTTCTCTATCCCATTCTTTGAAATCCTCATTCCATTCGGGGGATTGGAATAAGACCATCCGGCCAAGATTTTTAGCTATTATCAAAGAAGGTAACACAATTTTTCTTCTAAGAAAAGACTGGGTTAATAACAGACAACCTCTTATTTGTTGAAGGGCCACATCTGCATCCCAAGCTTCTGCTATTGATCGACGTCGTTCTTTTTCGCTCTCTTTTCTTCTCATCTTGCTCTTTTTCTTTTTCTCTACCAAATCTATTTCCTTTGTCTTTTCCTCCTGCAAGATTTTCCGTTCTTGTTTTCTCCCCACCGAATTCCTAAGAATGAAAAAAATCTTTGAAAAGATTTTGAAAAAGATACCAAAAACAGAAAAAAATATTTTTCGAAAAAAAGAAAAAAGCTTGTTTTCTACTCGATCAAAAAAAAGCGGGGAATGTGGATGTGGTTGATACAAGTCCCAAATAACTGTTTTACGTCTTAGAGGACGCATGATTCCTTTGATTACACCTCGAGAATAATCCGGTAGTTGCGAGTAATGTATCAAATTGATCTGTCCTGGTTCCCCGGATTCCTTCGCCTCATCGGATTGCTTCTCCTCATCGGATTGCTTCTCCTCAAGCGGATTCTTCTTAACCTTCTTCCCCTCCTCAAGCAGATCATCCTCATCCATTATATAAATGAGAATATCTCTGAATTTGCGTAAAGAAATTTCCGCGAATTCTCGTGACTTTTCCTTTTGCTTTTCCTGGTCGTCTTTTTGTTTTTCCTTTCTTCCCCATGTTTGTCCTCATCTTTACTTTCACTCTCTTCTTTTTCCGGCCTTTCTTCCCTCACTTCCATGTCGTCCATAAAGCCACTTAGCCCTTTAGGAAGATCTTTCTTGATTTCCTCGAATTCAATAGGAAAAATATCAAAAAAGCTTCTTCCCCTTTTTGGCATTTTTACGACTTTTTTAGTAGTTGGATCAGTCACTACTAGTGTGTACAACAAGGTTTGCGAACTTTTTTCTACTCGTTCCATCCACCGTAAGCGATCGTAGGCAGACATAAAGTGTTCACTACTTTCTGTTGGACATTCCTGTATTAGGGGTATACTAACACTAATTTTGTCCTTTTTGAATCCTTCAAACACGCTCTTTCGAATTTCGGCTTCCTGTTTGGGATCTTCCATTTTTTTGGATTTTTCCATTTTGTTTCTCGGATCCTTATTATTTACCTTTCCTATGTATCTCATAGGCGGTCTTTCTGATATCCTTATTGGACTACGATTTGGTCCCTTCAAAAGGGGATCCTCCCGTTTCGAAAAGCATTCTTCTTCATTCTCATCATTACATAATCTGACTCTTTTTTCGAGGATATCTAGAGCAAGAAATCCCTCTTTCTCTTCTAGAACTTTGATTCGACTTCTTAATTCATTGATTAAGTTGTACTTTTTTTTTTCATTTCTATAAATCCAAATATAATATAAGTATTTCTGAGATTTTAAGTATTTCTGAGATTTAGAAAATTGATTCAATCTTCTTAATTCAGATAATCTTCTTAATTTATTTACTATTCTTAATTCAGATAATCTTCTTAATTTATTTACTAATCTTAATTTCATTGTTTTCGGATTCAGAAACCAATAAGAATTGACTAAAGCAAGTTGTTTTACTAGCGTGTCCAAAAACTCCTTGAGACCATGTCTATATGTAAAAGATATTCTTTTTTTTCCATCACTTCGACATGTACCAAAATAATATTGCCCCATTTCATTTTGTACAGGAATGTCTTGTACAGCACCCTCGTACAATCGATTCTTTTGGATATACCGTAATGGACGATTCCATCGTCTAGAATCAAAAAGACAAGTAACGAATATTCTTGTAAACCTGAATTTAGTCTTTTCCTGCTCTTCTTGATTTCTAACTAATTGAGTATTCTTCGTGTTGGAAGTTGTTTTTCCATTTCTTTTTTCCAGCCTTTCTTGATTTTTCTCTTTCATCTGCTTTTTTTTTTCTAGTGTTTCGGCTTTTTTTTCTCTCATTCTCTGATCGAGAAAAGGATGGGGTACTTTGCCTAAATAGAAGATAAAGATGACAAAAGAGAAAATACGGAAGACTTCCTCCATAGAAGATATATATGTCCAGTCTATCAGAGTGTACTTCCAATGCAACACAAGACCCTTGTAGTTCTTCGATCTATAAAAATAAAAATAAGTTTGCCGTATGCAGAATAATACCAACCCAAGCCATTTTGTGAAGAAAATTTGACCAATGAACCAAGCACCAAAACTGCTTGTTACAAATAAAATCTTGTTGTTACATCGAAACATATAAATGTTGGCTAATCTAGCTAACGTTGAGCTTGGTAAAATAAAATGATTTAATAATTGAAAAATGACATTACTCAGGAATACACATTGAATGCTGAAATTACGTATGGAATTTCGGGTAGTTAGTCCATATTCATAATCCAAAAAGTCCTCGTCCTTGTACGATGCGAAATGAAAGAAAAGATAAAGTACAACTAAGATAGTTATTGTATGAGGCTGACTCAGTGCTAGATGCAGAGGGAAATAATAAACTGATACGAGCATTATAAGTTGCCCGACAAGAAAACCAGTTGTCGACGCAACATTCCTCTCGCTCCCTTCTTCCATAACCCGAGTTTTAATAAGAAAGAAAAAAGAGAGGGCCCTATCGAGAATGTGGTTAAAAATCCAAAATAAAGTCCGAATACGACGACCGATTGAGTTGTTTTACTACAAAAAGTTTGGATAATGTTGATGATTATGTTCATTGTTACTCCCTTTTGATTTTTTCGTTTTTGATTTTTTCGTTTTTGATTTTTTCGTTTTTGATTTTTTCGTTTTTTTTTTCTTCATTATAGAATATTTCTTTAACTGATTCTTTCAGGGACTTGATTTGTTACATAAGTCTTAATTTCATATCTCCGAATGTGAAAAGACGTCAAAATATCTTCATATCGCTAATTAGTACTGCATCTTACAAATTGTAACCATATTATAGAATATTTCTTTAACTGATTCTTTCAGGGACTTGATTTGTTACATAAGTCTTAATTTCATATCTCCGAATGTGAAAAGACGTCAAAATATCTTCATATCGCTAATTAGTACTGCATCTTACAAATTGTAACCATATTATAGAATATTTCTTTAACTGATTCTTTCAGGGACTTGATTTGTTACATAAGTCTTAATTTCATATCTCCGAATGTGAAAAGACGTCAAAATATCTTCATATCGCTAATTAGTACTGCATCTTACAAATTGTAACCATATTATAGAATATTTCTTTAACTGATTCTTTCAGGGACTTGATTTGTTACATAAGTCTTAATTTCATATCTCCGAATGTGAAAAGACGTCAAAATATCTTCATATCGCTAATTAGTACTGCATCTTACAAATTGTAACCATATAAGCTACCAAGATGTTTTTCCCTCAAGCGAGTTCCCCACCAACTGTAGCGGCACCGTCTGCTAAAATTTGACCTTTTTGAATACATTGACCTCCCTGAACGCGGGGTTTTTGGTGGATCAAAGTTTTTTTGTTGGAACCTGGATACTTAACTAAAGGAATACTGAAAGTATTCCCATTCCTTGATAAAAAGATCTTGTGATTATCCGTAAAAAAGACCTTTCCCTGATGTTCAGAAAATCCGGATACTTTACTTCACTTGAATAAGGAAACGTGTTTGATCATTTGCTATTTCAGGAAATTGGATTCATGTATATTGTATTTCAACAAATTGTTTCTATATATCGTATTTCAAAAAAGAAATGTCCTTTTTCACGAAAAAAACCCCATTAGTTGCTCATTATTCATCGACCCCTAAGATCGATCTAGTAATGATCAAATTTCTATTCTGTTTACTAAATCACATGAAACTTTAATGAACTCCATATATGGATTTTCGCCATAATCTATTTCTATAATGAGATGGATTTTCGCCATAATCTATTTCTATAATGAGATGGATTTTCGCCATAATCTATTTCTAGATTGAGATGAAATGGAAAGAGGCAGAAAAACCGGTTTCGTTCCGAAAAAACGTGAGGATTTGCAAGAAGTATAAATAAATGGGATGGGAATGGATTGATAAGATATTCCCAGAGCAAAATTCTGCGACTTCCTTCCAATTCTAGGATCTTTTCTATAGAAAATATAGATAGATATCCAATGGCAAAATAGATCTGATTTGTACCCCTTCTTGATTCTTTGTAG
>JAMQYH010000267.1:0-7500 GCA_027562975.1 Rhynchospora breviuscula
TCATCGAACTAGGATGAAATCTACGATCAATCAACATTTATCAAATTGGGCAAAGATTGAGAAGAAATGGTTCGACCCTCTTATTTGTCGAACCCAGAGATCCAGGAATGGGTATCCTGATGCATATAGCAAATGGTCGAATGAGTTCCAGAATCTCCAGGAAGATTTCCTGGGATATTTCTCTTCGAAACAGGAGAAGCTTCAAGTAGTCTTCGATCAATTACGATTCCATATCACTGATTTTTCGAGTTATTGGGATTCGATTGATTGGTCCGAAATTTTCGACCTATACGAATTCACTTTCACTAAGTTATTTCTTGTCCTTTTGCCCATGGCCCGTCTCTTTTTTCATAAGTTACTTATCTTTTTTCCTAAGTTTTTGTACTGGTTATATCCCCGATTCTCTGTACATATCGGGAATATCGCCATTCATAGTTCTGAGATGTACATTTATGAATTGAAAGATCCGATCCAGGAGAAGTCGTTCGAACCACTACGTCTTCAAATCGTTCTTTTGAAGAAATTGAAACCCTTCTTATTGAACGATCATAATACTTCTCAAAGATTGGACGATCATAATACTTTCCAAGGATCGAATTTATTGATCAATGAAGAAAGAATATTCCCATTTTTTTTCAACGAAATATCAAAGTGGATGATTGACTCATTCCATAGTAGAAAGAATCGCAGGAAATCCTTTGATAACACGGATTCCTATTTCTCCATCATACCCCATGATCGAGACAATTGGCTAAATCCCGTGAAAGCATTTCATAGAAGTTCAATGATATCTTCTTTTTATAAAGCAAATGGACTTCGATTTTGGAATGATCTACATCACTTTTGGTTCTGGGTCTCTTGTAAGAAAAGATTTCCCTTTTTTGTGGAAAAAATTCGTATCAATAATGAGGATCTTACATATCGAAAATTCCTCAATATCTCGTTTATTCGCAACAAAATAGTTGGCGGTCAAAAAAACCATTTGTTTGTGAGTCTTTCTGCAAGGGTATCTGACATAAACATACCTCAGGATCAGGATTTTCCAAAAAGTGGCTACAAAAGAGAGAACTTGTACAAATCTTTCATGTATAAATTGTATAAAAAATTCTATAATCGATTCTATAGATCTTTTATTTTTCCAAGAACTCTTTATGCAATTCAATCCGATCCAGTCGTTTCTAGAGCTAGTTCCTCGATCGCGGACCTTTTAAGACCAATTCAATCTGATCCAGTCGTTTCTAGAGCTAGTTCCTCGATCGCGGACCTTTTTAGATTGGAAAAAACTTTTTGGCAATCTTTTTCAGATATGAATCGATCTGATTCCAAAATGAAGAACTTGCATCAGTATCTCAGTGTCAATTCAAACATGGACTGTGGATCAAATCCATGTTCTAAGAAATCTTTACCATCCGGAAAGAAGGAAAAATGGAGTCTTTTTAGTTTTCGAAGTCAAAAGAAATACGTTAAGAAAAGACATATCAAAATAATCAATAAAAAAAACCTTTTTTCTGTAAAACTTTTCGAAGGGAATATTGAAGAAAATATTATTTACTTAGAATGGACTATTTACAAAGAATGGCTGCTAACGATCTTTACTACGAGTGGGTTCAAACATCTAAGATTCATCCTTTCCGAGATTTTTTCCTATTTGATATTCCCAACCGTGGTATCCAAAATTCAAGATATTCTGGATATACCATGGGTAATTCTTGAGAAGATTCTTATGAAATGGACTCTGATAAGTGAGAAGATTCTTATGAAATGGACTCTGATAAGTAAGAAGATTTCAAATCTTCATTTAGTACAGCTACTCCGAAAAAAGACTCATCTGTCTCGAACAAAGACTGATTCTTTTAATGGGTCTTCTCCTTTTCTTTCTTGTACACTTTCATTATTCTCATATAGGAATAAGTCATTGATATCGGCTGAGTTCCTCTTTTCAATTCCTTTCCTTCTTTTTTTTGCTGGATATCTCGCTTGTAGAGGTCTTATCTTAATTTGCAAAACCTGTCGTCAGTTATTTATAGACTTTGAAAAGATCAAATCTTGGTCAAATCCATCATATATCATGGAGTTCCAAAAACTTCGGGATAGGTATCCTATATCTTCTTTCAGGTCAGAGAATTTAGAGAATCCCCTTCAAGTTATTTTCGATGATCCCTGTGGAGTTATAGAGAATCCCCTTCGAGTTATTGTTATTCTGAAAAAATACTATGTTATTCTGGAAGAATACATAGTAAAATTCTTCTATTTTCTGATAGAACTAGGATACCTACTACTTTTTCAGGAAAAATCTGAGAATCGAAATCGGATCGATTTGCTCATCTCTTATCTCACCTATCGCATAAGTGATCTCAGAAGTCTCATCCCAAATAATCTCATCGATCAAATCATTTTTTTGATAAATACGAGACATCTAAGTCCTACAAGTATAGAGATCTATTCATTGATGAGGAAAAGAAAAAAGGTGGTGAACAGCGATGATGAAATAGAATCCTGGGTCGCGAACAACGATTGGGTTGATGATGAAGAAAGAGAATTTTTGGTTCAGCTCTGCACCTTAAGTACAGAAAAAAGGATTAATGAAATTCTATGGAGTTTGACTCAGAATAATCTTTTCTATGAAATGGTGGAACAACCTGGATCCAATTATTTACGGTACTTATTTGAAATTCAGCAAAAGGATCTATTGAATTATGAGTTCAATAAATCCTGTTTAGCGGAAAGACGGATATTTCTTGCTTATTATGAGACAATAACCTCGTGGGGGACTTTTCATTTGTCATCTCGTCCAACCCCCTTTTCGCTTCGCTTAGCCCCATACCCTTCTAGGAGTGTTTTAGTGCTAGGTTCTATAGGAATTG
Source organism: Rhynchospora breviuscula (assembly GCA_027562975.1). Taxonomy (NCBI): domain Eukaryota; kingdom Viridiplantae; phylum Streptophyta; class Magnoliopsida; order Poales; family Cyperaceae; genus Rhynchospora; species Rhynchospora breviuscula. The sequence continues at coordinate 2,865 of JAMQYH010000267.1, forward strand.
GGCGATCCTATTTGGTCAAATCCCTAGCGAAAAATTCCTATCTTCCTTTCATTAAGATATATCCGCTCAAGTACCCGTATTTATTCGCGGAGTATTTTAGTGATCCCAATCAATATTTCGATATAGATGAGATGGAAGAATGGAAGGATGAATATATTACTTCTATTCCTTTTGATGTTGATGATTTTGATGTTGATGATAGTGGCGATATTGATAAGAATCTGAATTTTCATAAGAAACTTTTCTATATGACACGGGATAAGCTAACTACCAATGACCCATTTTTTTGGATATGACCGTGCAATTCGATTTGGCAAAAACAATATCTCCTTGTATAGTATGGATTCCAAACATTCATGATCTGGATCGGGATGAGTTGAGGTATTTATCCCTCCATCTAGAAGAGAGCTCTCTTTCCAATTCCAAGGATCGTGAAAGATGTTTCACTAGAAATAGTATTGTTATTGCTTCGACTCATATTCCCCGAGAAGTGGATCCCGCTCTAATAGGTCTGAATAAATTCAATACATTCATTAAGATACGAAGGCTTACTATTCCAGAACAACGAAGGTATTTCCGGATTCTTTCATATACTAGGGGGATTTGGCTTGGAAAATCAAATATTCGATAGTAAGAAATTTGGGTCTATAACCATGAGTTCGAATGTACAACATCTTGTAGCACTTAACAATGAGGTCCTATCAATTAGTATTACACAGAGGAAATCCATAATCGAAGAAACTAATTCAATTCGATTCGCTTCTTTTAGACAGACTTGGAATTTTCAAACTCACATAAGAGGGTTCCAGGATCATAGGATCCTTTTGTATCAGATAGGAAGAGTTTTTGCACAAAATATATTTCTAAGCAATTTCCCCATAGATCCTATCTATATCTATGTACGGGACCCTATCGCGAGGAATCAAATATGGAATTCTTATTTGTACAAATGGTACGTCGAACTTGAAACAAATTTGAAGAAAATAACGATACTTCTTTATCTTTTGAGTTGTTCTGCCGGATTGGTCACTCAAGATCTTTGGTCTTCACCCGGACCCGATGGAAAAAATTGGATCACTTCTTCTGAATTTCTTGAGAATGATTCTCGGCTAGTTCAGAACCTATTAGAATTAGAAGACTTTCTGGTGGGATCCTCATGGATAGAAAAAAATTGCAGTGAGACATTACTTCTTCGGTCCGAACCAAAGAATCCGTTAGATATGATGCAACATAAATCTTTTTCTACCCATTATCGTAGAGTGACAAATGAAATAGAAATAGACGAATCGGAGTTTGAAGAAGAGCATGAAGCCGTGAACCCGCAGAAGATAGAGATAGAGAACGATTTCTTCAATCAAAATCAAATAGAAATAGAAATAGTTCGGTCTCCTAAAATATGGCGCTATATATTTGATAATCTCGAAATTCAGAATATCAAAAAGCTTATCAAATCGGGACTTCCTTATTGGGCCGAGTCATTTCAGGGCAAGTGGCCTTTTGATCTTGAGGAAGATCAGCTTCAAGAGGAGGAGAATGATTCGGAGTTCTCGCAGAATGAAACAATTCAGCACGAGAAACAAGAGAGATTTTCAAAAGAACAAAGCTTTTTTATAATAAACCGATTCATTTGGGAACCTCCGCACCCACTCTTTCTCGTAGTCATATACCTGTCCTTTTGGCTTTCACCTCGAGAATTGTTTTCATCTGATAATTTCGATGAGAGGAGTCCTGACCTAACTAAGGATCCTTCTTCATATATAGATGAAGACCATTGGTTCAATAAGGGAGAAAAGCACTACGAAAGGTTGGTTCGTCATAAGAGATGGCAAAGAAGACTTAGAATCAATAGTTCCTTATCTAAAGGATCTTTCTCCTCTCATATTCTGTTCGAGAGTTATCAGTATTTAGCAAATCTGTTCCTATCTAACGGAAGGCTATTGGATCAAATGACCAAAATATTGTTGAGAAAGAGATGGCTTTTCCCGGAGGAAATGAGCCATTTGATTTGTGGAACAGAAGAAAGATTTCCCATTCCTTATCCGTAAAGATATGTGGCCATGAAAAAGGGAAAAGGCCTAGCGTGGAAGAGGATTGACCGGGTGGTAGAGTCGTGGAAACACTTGTTTATTCGATATTTTGGACCTTAGTTCATATGCTACTGTTCAAGCATGAATTGAAATCTTAGATCAAAGCACTATGTATGGATGATATAAACTGCCTAAACAAGAATTCCTTTCTTGTTTAGGCGAACAACCAGAGTAGAAAAACAGAGTAGAAAAACGGATTCATTCGGATCGACATGAGGGTCCAACTCCATTGGATTGCCAGAATCCATGTTGTATATTTGAAGCAGGTTGACCCCCGTGCTTCTCTCATGGTAGAACCCTCTTCCTGCTGAGCTGAGCCCCTATCTCCTCGGCCCACAGAGGAAAAGTGTAGGGCTGGTGCTCAAAATTCATTACGGAAGAAAGGACTCACAGAGCCGGCATCACTAGGGGGATCACTAACTTATACTAAAACGAATACTAATATAATAGAAAAGAACTCTTTTTTCTGGATACTTTCCCCGGTTCCATTGCTACCGCGGGCTTTCCGCAATCGATCGGATCATATAGATATCCCTTCATTCAACACAACATAGGTCATCGAAAGGATCTCGGACAACTCACCAAAGCACGAAAGCCAGAATCTTTCCGAAAGTGGATTCCTATTTCAAGAGTGCATAACCGCATGGATAAGCTTACACTAACCCGTCAATTTTGGATTCAATTGGGGATTTTCCTTGGAGGTATCCGGAAGAAATTGGAATGGAATAATATAGATTCATACAGAAGAAAAGGTTCTCTATTGATTCAAAGGGTATACCTATGGGATAGAATAAGAAAAATCGAAATGAAATTCAAGAATCCAGGAAAAAAAGGAAATCAAAAAAAGGAAATAGAACAAACAAATAAGTAGAAGATCGAAGAGCCCGGATTCAAAATGACAAAATTGAAACTCAAAAAGGATCCTTCTTTCTGATTCTCGAAGGATGAGAGGCAAAGGGATTTCTATCGAGAAAGAGTTATTAGATAGAAGATCGTGATTTGATCCGCATATGTTTCGTAAAAGAGAAATCTTTTCCTTTGATCATAAATGAAAAGTCTTCAATTGGAATATGAAAACGTGACTGAATTGGTCGAAGTTACTCTTCGAAACGGAGTGGCAGAAGGGAAGAAATTCTCGAACGAAGAAAAGGATCCAATTACTTCGAAAGAATTGAACGAGGAGCTGTATGAGGTGAAAATCTCATGTACGGTTCTGTAGAGTGACAGTAAGGGTGACTTATCTGTCAACTTTTCCACTATCAACCCCAAAAAACCAAACTCTGCCTTACGTAAAGTTGCCAGAGTACGATTAACCTCTCGATTTGAAATCACTGCTTATATACCTGGTATTGGCCATAATTTACAAGAACATTCTATAGTATTAGTAAGAGGAGGAAGGGTGAAGGATTTACCCGGTGTGAAATATCACATTGTTCGAGGAACCCTAGATGCTGTCGGAGTAAAGGGTCGTCAACAAGGGCGTTCTAGTGCGTTGTAGATTCTTATCCAAGACTTGTATCATTTGATGATGCCATGTGAATCGCTAGAAACATGTGAAGTGTATGGCTAACCCAATAACGAAAGTTTCGTAAGGGGACTGGAGCAGGCTATCATGAGACAAAAGATCTTCTTTCTAAAGAAATTCGATTCGGAACTATTATATGTCCAGGGTCCAATATGAAAATCATTTCAGAGGTTTTCCCTTACTTTGTCCGTGTCAACAAACAATTCGAAATACCTCGACTTTTTCAGAACAGGTCTGAGTCAAATAGCAATGATTCGAAGCACTTTTTTTGACATTCAACTATGTATTTCGGAAACCTAAGGACTCGATCGTATGGATATGTAAAATACAGGATTTCCAATCCTAACAGGAAAAGGAGGGAAACGGATACTCAATCTCAAGTGAGTAAACAGAATTTCATACTCGATCTCATAGATCCATATAGAATTCTGTGGAAAGCCGTATTCGACGAAAGTCGTATGTACGGCTTGGAGGGAGATCTTTCCTATCTTTCGAGATCCACCCTACAATATGGGGTCAAAAAGCCAAAAAAAAAAAATTGATTCGTTTTTAGCCCTTATAAAAAGAAAACGGATTCTTGAACCTCTTTCACGCGCATGTCACGTCGAGGTACTGCAAAAAAAAAAACTGCAAAATTCGATCCAATTTGTTGTAGTCGAGTCGTTAACATGTTGGTTAACCGTATGATGAACACGGAAAAAAATCATTGGCTTATCAAATTTTCTATCGAGCCGGGATAGATATTCAAAAAGAGACAAAAAAAAATCCAGTATATGTTTTACGTCAAGCAATAGTTAGAGTAACTCCCAAGCTAGGAGTAAAAACAAGAAGACGAAAAAACGGAAAGACTTATAAAGTCCCTGTTGAAATCCCATTTCCACAAGGAATATTACTTGCCATTCGTTGGTTATTAGAAGCATCCCGAAAGCGTTCGGGTACAAGTATGGCTTCACAATTAAGTTCCGAATTAATAGATGCTGCTTCAAAAAAACGTGGCAAGGCCATACGCAAAAAGGAGGAGACT
>JAMQYH010000267.1:20000-22391 GCA_027562975.1 Rhynchospora breviuscula
GTCTCCGTTCCATGTCTCATTTCAGATATGGAAGATAGTATTCTCATATCATCAATCTTTTTTGATTATACTATAATATATATGGAAGATCATATTTGCATATCATCAATATATGACTGTCTCTAATATATATGTCAAACATCTTTTTTTTTGAATCCATTCTGTCTTACTCTATCAAAAAAGCCTTCCAATAGATCAAATAGAAGACATTTTCCGAATTTTTTGGAACATCGAGTTTCCTAAATTACTAAATCAAACTCTCCAGTTTGCCTGACTATTCTGTCTTTCCTAGGAAAGAGGGAACAGAAACTACAAAGAATCAAGAAGGGGTACAAATCAGATCTATTTTGCCATTGGATATCTATCTATATTTTCTATAGAAAAGATCCTAGAATTGGAAGGAAGTCGCAGAATTTTGCTCTGGGAATATCTTATCAATCCATTCCCATCCCATTTATTTATACTTCTTGCAAATCCTCACGTTTTTTCGGAACGAAACCGGTTTTTCTGCCTCTTTCCATTTCATCTCAATCTAGAAATAGATTATGGCGAAAATCCATCTCATTATAGAAATAGATTATGGCGAAAATCCATCTCATTATAGAAATAGATTATGGCGAAAATCCATATATGGAGTTCATTAAAGTTTCATGTGATTTAGTAAACAGAATAGAAATTTGATCATTACTAGATCGATCTTAGGGGTCGATGAATAATGAGCAACTAATGGGGTTTTTTTCGTGAAAAAGGACATTTCTTTTTTGAAATACGATATATAGAAACAATTTGTTGAAATACAATATACATGAATCCAATTTCCTGAAATAGCAAATGATCAAACACGTTTCCTTATTCAAGTGAAGTAAAGTATCCGGATTTTCTGAACATCAGGGAAAGGTCTTTTTTACGGATAATCACAAGATCTTTTTATCAAGGAATGGGAATACTTTCAGTATTCCTTTAGTTAAGTATCCAGGTTCCAACAAAAAAAACTTTGATCCACCAAAAACCCCGCGTTCAGGGAGGTCAATGTATTCAAAAAGGTCAAATTTTAGCAGACGGTGCCGCTACAGTTGGTGGGGAACTCGCTTGAGGGAAAAACATCTTGGTAGCTTATATGGTTACAATTTGTAAGATGCAGTACTAATTAGCGATATGAAGATATTTTGACGTCTTTTCACATTCGGAGATATGAAATTAAGACTTATGTAACAAATCAAGTCCCTGAAAGAATCAGTTAAAGAAATATTCTATAATATGGTTACAATTTGTAAGATGCAGTACTAATTAGCGATATGAAGATATTTTGACGTCTTTTCACATTCGGAGATATGAAATTAAGACTTATGTAACAAATCAAGTCCCTGAAAGAATCAGTTAAAGAAATATTCTATAATATGGTTACAATTTGTAAGATGCAGTACTAATTAGCGATATGAAGATATTTTGACGTCTTTTCACATTCGGAGATATGAAATTAAGACTTATGTAACAAATCAAGTCCCTGAAAGAATCAGTTAAAGAAATATTCTATAATATGGTTACAATTTGTAAGATGCAGTACTAATTAGCGATATGAAGATATTTTGACGTCTTTTCACATTCGGAGATATGAAATTAAGACTTATGTAACAAATCAAGTCCCTGAAAGAATCAGTTAAAGAAATATTCTATAATGAAGAAAAAAAAAACGAAAAAATCAAAAACGAAAAAATCAAAAACGAAAAAATCAAAAACGAAAAAATCAAAAGGGAGTAACAATGAACATAATCATCAACATTATCCAAACTTTTTGTAGTAAAACAACTCAATCGGTCGTCGTATTCGGACTTTATTTTGGATTTTTAACCACATTCTCGATAGGGCCCTCTTTTTTCTTTCTTATTAAAACTCGGGTTATGGAAGAAGGGAGCGAGAGGAATGTTGCGTCGACAACTGGTTTTCTTGTCGGGCAACTTATAATGCTCGTATCAGTTTATTATTTCCCTCTGCATCTAGCACTGAGTCAGCCTCATACAATAACTATCTTAGTTGTACTTTATCTTTTCTTTCATTTCGCATCGTACAAGGACGAGGACTTTTTGGATTATGAATATGGACTAACTACCCGAAATTCCATACGTAATTTCAGCATTCAATGTGTATTCCTGAGTAATGTCATTTTTCAATTATTAAATCATTTTATTTTACCAAGCTCAACGTTAGCTAGATTAGCCAACATTTATATGTTTCGATGTAACAACAAGATTTTATTTGTAACAAGCAGTTTTGGTGCTTGGTTCATTGGTCAAATTTTCTTCACAAAATGGCTTGGGTTGGTATTATTCTGCATACGGCAAACTTATTTTTATTTTTATAGATCGAAGAACTACAAGGGTCTTGTGTTGCATT
>JAMQYH010000268.1:0-22197 GCA_027562975.1 Rhynchospora breviuscula
CGAAATTTCGAGTTTCGGACACTGGTCGGGCCGAAAATTTACCGATTTTTCAAAAAATTCGGAATTCGAGTTTCGGGCACACATTTGGCGGAAAAATGACTCGAATTTCGAAAAAACCGAGAATTTTTGTTTCGGGCACACGTTCGGCCGAAAAAATAGCCGAATTATGGAAAAAATTCGGAATTCGAGTTCCGGTCTCACATTTGGCCGAAGAATGACACGAATTTCGTAAAAAACGAGAATTCTTATTTCGGGCACACGTGTGGCCGAAAAATGGCCCAATTTTCGAAAAAATCCGGAATTCGAGTTTCGGGCACACGTTGGGCCGAAAAATGTCCCAGATTTGGAAAAATTCGTACAATTCTTGTTTCGGCCGAAAAATGTCCCGGATTTCGAAAAAATCGAGAATTATTGTTTCGGCCACATGTTTGGTCGAAAAATGGACGAAATTTCGAAAAAATCTGGAATTCGAGTTTCGCGCACACGTAGGGCCGAATATGGGCCGAATTTTCCAAAAGATCCGGAATTCGAGTTTCGGACACACGTCCGGCCATAAAATGGCCGAAATTTAGAAAAAATGCGAAATTCGAATTTGGAGTCAAGTTCGGCCAAAAAATGACTGGAATTTCGAAAAAACCAATAATTCTTGTTTCGGGAACAAGTCCGGACGAAATATGGAAAAAATTCGGAATTCGAGTTTCGTGGTCACATTTGGCCGAAAAATGACTCGAATTTCGAAAAAACGGAGAATTCTTGTTTCAAGCACACGTCCGTGCGGAAAATGGCCGAAATATGGAAAAAATTCGGAATTCGAGTTTCGGGCTCACATTAGGCCGAAAAAAGACTCGAATTTCGTAAAAACCGAGAATTTTTGTTTCTTTCTCACATTAGGCCGAAAAAGACTCGAATTTCGTAAAAATCGAGAATTCCTATTTCGGGCTAACATTGGGCCGAAGAACAACACGAATTAAGTAAAAACTATAATTCTTCTTTCGGGCACACGTGTGATCGAAAATGGCCGAATTTTCGACATAATCCGGAATTCGAGTTTCGGGCACACGTTTGGCCGAAAAATGGCCGGATTTTCTATAAAATCCGGAATTCGAGTTTCGGACACACGTCGGACCGACAATTTGCCGAATTTTAGAAAGTATCCGGAATTCGAGTTTCGAGCACACGTCCGGCCCAAAATTGGCCGAAATATGGAAAAAATTCGGAATTCGAGTTTCGAGGTCACATTTGGCCGAAAAATGACTCGAATTTCGAAAAGATCCGGAATTCGAGTTTCGGACACACGTCCGGCCGCAAAATGGCCGAATTTAGAAAAAATGCGAAATTCGAGTTTGGAGTCATGTTCGGCAAAAATAGGACGGGAATGTAGAAAAAACCAAGAATTCTTGTTTCGGGCACACGTCCGGACGGAAAATGGCCGGATTACCAGAAAATCCGGAATTCGAGTTTCAAATACACGTCGGGCCGAAAAATGGCCGGATTACCAGAAAAATCCAGAATTCGAGTTTCGGGCACACGCCCGGCCGAGAAATGGCAGTAATATGGAAGCAAATTCTGAATTCGGGTTTCGGGTTCAAATTTGGCCCGTATAAATGACTCGAATTTCGAAAAAACTGAGCATTCTTATTTAGTGCACACGTTTGGCAAAAAAATGTCCGAATTTTTGAAGAAATTCGGAATTCGAGTTTCGGGCACACGTTCTGCCGAAAAATTGCCGAATTTTTGAAAAAATCCCGAATTCGAGTTCCGGCACACGTTCGACCGAAACATGTCTCGGATTTCGAAAAAATCAAGAATTCTTGTTTGGCCTCATATTTGGCCGAAAAATGTCTCGAATTTCGAAAAATCCGAGAATTCTTATTTCGGGTCCGGGCAAAAAATGGCCGAAATATAAAAAAAATTAGGAATTCGAGTTTCGTGGTCACATTTAGCCGAAAAATGACTCTAAATTCGAAAAAACCGAGAATTTTTGTTTCGGGCACACGTCCGGGCGAAAAATGGCCGAAATATGAAAAAATTCGGAATTCGAGTTTCGGCTCACATTAGGCCGAAAAAAAACTCGAATTTCGTAAAAACCGAGAATTCTTATTTCGTGCACACGTTGGGCCAAAAAATGGCCGAATTTTCGAAAAATCCGGAATTCGAGTTTCGGTTACACGTTTGGCCGAAAAATGGCTGAATTATCGATAAAATCCGAAATTCGAGTTCGGACACTCGTCGGGCCGAAAATTTGCCGATTTTTGAAAAAATTCGGAATTCGAGTTTCGGGCACACATTTGGCGGAAAAATGACTCGAATTTCGAAAAAACCGAGAATTTTTGTTTCGGGCACACGTTCGGCCGAAAAAATAGCCGAATTATGGAAAAAATTCGGAATTCGAGTTTCGGTCTCACATTTGGCCGAATGAATGACATGAATTTCGTAAAAACGAGAATTCTTATTTCGGGGCACACGTGTGGCCGAAAAATGGCCCAATTTTCGAAAAAATCCGGAATTCGAGTTTCGGGCACACGTTGGGCCGAAAAATGTCCCAGATTTGGAAAAATTCGAGAATTCTTGTTTCGGCCGAAAAATGTCCCGGATTTCGAAAAAATCGAGAATTATTGTTTCGGCCACATGTTTGGTCGAAAAATGGACGAAATTTCGAAAAAATCTGGAATTCGAGTTTCGCGCACACGTAGGGCCGAATATGGGCCGAATTTTCCAAAAGATCCGGAATTCGAGTTTCGGACACACGTCCGGCCATAAAATGGCCGAAATTTAGAAAAAATGCGAAATTCGAATTTGGAGTCAAGTTCGGCCAAAAAATGACTGGAATTCGAAAAAACCAATAATTCTTGTTTCGGGAACAAGTCCGGACGAAAATATGGAAAAAATTCGGAATTCGAGTTTCGTGGTCACATTGGCCGAAAAATGACTCGAATTTCGAAAAAAACGGAGAATTCTTGTTTCAAGCACACGTCCGGGCAGAAAATGGCCGAAATATGGAAAAAATTCGGAATTCGTGTTTCGGGCTCACATTAGGCCGAAAAAAGACTCGAATTTCGTAAAAACCGAGAATTTTTGTTTCTTTCTCACATTAGGCCGAAAAAGACTCGAATTTCGTAAAATCGAGAATTCTTATTTCGGGCTAACATTGGGCCGAAGAACCACACGAATTTCGTAAAAACTATAATTCTTATTTCGGGCACACGTGTGATCGAAAAATGACCGAATTTTCGACAAAATCCGGAATTCGAGTTTCGGGCACACGTTTGCCGAAAAATGGCCGGATTTTCTATAAAATCCGGAATTCGAGTTTCGGACACACGTCGAACCGAAAATTTGCCGAATTTTAGAAAGTATCCGGAATTCGAGTTTCGAGCACACGTCCGGCCCAAAATTGGCCGAAATATGGAAAAAATTCGGAATTCGAGTTTCGAGGTCACATTTGGCCGAAAAATGACTTGAATTTCGAAAAGATCCGGAATTCGTGTTTCGGACACACGTCCGGCCGCAAAATGGCCGAAATTTAGAAAAAATGCGAAATTCGAGTTTGGAGTCATGTTCGGCAAAAAAATGACGGGAATTTCGAAAAAACCAAGAATTCTTGTTTCGGGCACACGTCCGGACGAAAAAATGGCCGGATTACCAGAAAAATCCGGAATTCAAGTTTCAAATACACGTCGGGCCGAAAAATGGCCGGATTACCAGAAAAATCCAGAATTCGAGTTTCGGGCACACGCCCGGCGAGAAATGGCTGTAATATGCAAAAACATTCTGAATTCGGGTTTCGGGTTCAAATTTGGCCCGTATAAATGACTCGAATTTCGAAAAAATTGAGCATTCTTATTTAGTGCACACGTTTGGCAAAAAAATGTCCGAATTTTTGAAGAAATTCGGAATTCGAGTTTCGGACATACTTCGACATACGTCAGGCCGAAAAATTGCCGAGTTTTTTAAAAAATCCCGAATTCGAGTTTCGGGCACACGATCGCCGAAACACGTCTCGGATTTCGAAAAAATCAAGAATTCTTGTTTCGGCCTCATATTTGGCCGAAAAATGTCTCGAATTTCGTAAAATCCGAGAATTCTTATTTCGGGTCCGGGCAAAAAATGGCCGAAATATATAAAAAAATTAGGAATTCGAGTTTCGTGGTCACATTTAGCCGAAAAATGACTCTAATTTCGAAAAAACCGAGAATTTTTGTTTCGGGCACACGTCCGGGCGAAAAATGCCGAAATATGGAAAAATTCGGAATTCGAGTTTCGGCTCACATTAGGCCGAAAAAAAAACTCGAATTTCGTAAAAACCGAGAATTCTTATTTCGGGCACACGTTGGGCCGGAAAAATGGCCGAATTTTCGAAAAAATCGGAATTCGAGTTTCGGTTACACGTTTGGCCGAAAAATGGCTGAATTAAGTTCGGACACTCGTCGGGCCGAAAATTTGCCGATTTTTCAAAAAATTCGGAATTCGAGTTTCGGGCACACATTTGGCGGAAAAATGACTCGAATTTCGAAAAACCGAGAATTTTTGTTTCGGGCACACGTTCGGCCGAAAAATAGCCGAATTATGGAAAAAATTCGGAATTCGAGTTTCGGTCTCACATTTGGCCGAAGAATGACACGAATTTCGTAAAAACGAGAATTCTTATTTCGGGCACACGTGTGGCCGAAAAATGGCCCAATTTTCGAAAAAATCCGGAATTCGAGTTTCGGGCACACGTTGGGCCGAAAAATGTCCCAGATTTGGAAAAATTCGAGAATTCTTGTTTCGGCCGAAAAATGTCCCGGATTTCGAAAAAATCGAGAATTATTGTTTCGGCCACATGTTTGGTCGAAAAATGGACGAAATTTCGAAAAAATCTAGAATTCGAGTTTCGCGCACACGTAGGGCCGAATATGGGCCGAATTTTCGAAAAGATCCGGAATTCGAGTTTCGGACACACGTCCGGCCACAAAATGGCCGAAATTTAGAAAAAATGCGAAATTCGAATTTGGAGTCATGTTCGGCCAAAAAATGACTGGAATTTCGAAAAAACCAATAATTCTTGTTTCGGGCACAAGTCCGGACGAAATATGGAAAAAATTCGGAATTCGAGTTTCGTGGTCGCATTTGGCCGAAAAATGACTCGAATTTCGAAAAAACGGAGAATTCTTGTTTCAAGCACACGTCCGGGCGGAAAATGGCCGAAATATGGAAAAAATTCGGAATTCGTGTTTCGGGCTCACATTAGGCCGAAAAAGGACTCGAATTTCGTAAAAACCGAGAATTTTTGTTTCTTTCTCACATTAGGCCGAAAAAAGACTCGAATTTCGTAAAAATCGAGAATTCTTATTTCGGGCTAACATTGGGCCGAAGAACCACACGAATTTCGTAAAAACTATAATTCTTATTTCGGGCACACGTGTGATCGAAAAATGACCGAATTTTCGACAAAATCCGGAATTCGAGTTTCGGGCACACGTTTGGCCGAAAAATGGCCGAATTTTCTATAAAATCCGGAATTCGAGTTTCGGACACACGTCGGACCGAAAATTTGCCGAATTTTAGAAAGTATCCGGAATTCGAGTTTCGAGCACACGTCCGGCCCAAAATTGGCCGAAATATGGAAAAAATTCGGAATTCGAGTTTCGAGGTCACATTTGGCCGAAAAATGACTCCAATTTCGAAAAGATCCGGAATTCGAGTTTCGGACACACGTCCGGCCGCAAAATGGCCGAAATTTAGAAAAAATGCGAAATTCGAGTTTGGAGTCATGTTCGGCAAAAAAATGACGGGAATTTCGAAAAAACCAAGAATTCTTGTTTCGGGCACACGTCCGGACGAAAAATGGCCGGATTACCAGAAAAATCCAGAATTCGAGTTTCAAATACACGTCGGGCCGAAAAATGGCCGGATTACCAGAAAAATCCAGAATTCGAGTTTCGGGCACACGCCCGGCCGAGAAATGGCCGTAATATGGAAAAAAATTCTGAATTCGGGTTTCGGGTTCAAATTTGGCCCGTATAAATGACTCGAATTTCGAAAAAATTGAGCATTTTTATTTAGTGCACACGTTTGGCAAAAAAATGTCCGAATTTTTGAAGAAATTCGGAATTCGAGTTTCGGACATACGTCAGGACGAAAAATTGCTGAATTTTTTAAAAAATCCCGAATTCGAGTTTCGGGCACACGTTCGGCCGAAACATGTCTCGGATTTCGAAAAAATCAAGAATTCTTGTTTCGGCCTCATATTTGGCCGAAAAATGTCTCGAATTTCGTAAAATCCGAGAATTCTTATTTCGGGTCCGGGCAAAAAATGGCCAAAATATATAAAAAATTAGGAATTCGAGTTTCGTGGTCACTTTTAGCCGAAAAATGACTCTAATTTCGAAAAAACCGAGAATTTTTGTTTCGGGCACACGTCCGGGCGAAAATGGCCGAAATATGGAAAAATTCGGAATTCGAGTTTCGGCTCACATTAGGCCGAAAAAAAACTCGAATTTCGTAAAAACCGAGAATTCTTATTTCGTGCACACGTTGGGCCGAAAAATGGCCGAATTTTCGAAAAAATCCGGAATTCGAGTTTCGGTTACACGTTTGGCCGAAAAATGGCTGAATTATCGATAAAATCCGAAATTCGAGTTCGGACACTCGTCGGGCCGAAAATTTGCCGATTTTTCAAAAAATTCGGAATTCGAGTTTCGGGCACACATTTGGCGGAAAAATGACTCGAATTTCGAAAAAAACCGAGAATTTTTATTTCGGGCACACGTTCGGCCGAAAAATAGCCGAATTATGGAAAAAATTCGGAATTCGAGTTCCGGTCTCACATTTGGCCGAAGAATGACACGAATTTCGTAAAAACGAGATTTCTTATTTCGGGCACACGTGTGGCCGAAAAATGGCCCAATTTTCGAAAAAATCCGGAATTCGAGTTTCGGGCACACGTGGGGCCGAAAAATGTCCCAGATCTGGAAAAATTCGAGAATTCTTGTTTCGGCCGAAAAATGTCCCGGATTTCGAAAAAATCGAGAATTATTGTTTCGGCCACATGTTTGGTCGAAAAAATGGACGAAATTTCGAAAAAATCAGGAATTCGAGTTTCGCGCACACGTAGGGCCGAATATGGGCCGAATTTTCGAAAAGATCCGGAATTCGAGTTTCGGACACACGTCCGGCAACAAAATGGCTGAAATTCAGAAAAAAATGCGAAATTCGACTTTGGAGTCATGTTCGGCCAAAAAATGACTGGAATTTCGAAAAAAACCAAGAATTCTTGTTTCGGGCACACGTCCGGACGAAAAATGGCCGGATTACCAGAAAAATCCGGAATTTGAGTTTCGGGCACACGCCCGGCCGAGAAATGGCCGTAATATGGAAAAAAATTCTGAATTCGGGTTTCGGGTTCAAATTTCGCCCGTATAAATGACTCGAATTTCGAAAAAACTGAGCATTCTTATTTAGTGCACACGTTTGGCAAAAAAATGTCCGAATTTTTGAAGAAATTCGAAATTCGAGTTTCGGACAAACGTCAGGCCGAAAAATTGCCGAATTTTTGAAAAAATCCCGAATTCGAGTTTCGGGCACACGTTCGGCCGAAACATGTCTCGGATTTCGAAAAAATCGAGAATTCTTGTTTCGGCCTCATATTTGGGCGAAAAATGTCTCGAATTTCGTAAAATCCGAGATTTCTTATTTCGGGTCCGGGCGAAAAATGGCCGAAATATATAAAAAATTCGGAATTCGAGTTTCGTGGTCACACTTAGCCAAAAAATGACTCGAATTTCGAAAAAACCGAGAATTTTTGTTTCGGGCACACGTCCGGGCGAAAAATGGCCGAAATATGGAAAAAATTCGGAATTCGAGTTTCGGCTCACATTAGGCCGAAAAAAAACTCGAATTTCGTAAAAACCGAGAATTCTTATTTCGGGCACACGTTGGGCCGAAAAATGGCCGAATTTTCGAAAAAATCCGGAATTCGAGTTTCGGTTACACGTTTGGACGAAAAATTGCTGAAATTTCGATAAAATCCGAAATTCGAGTTTCGGACACACGTCGGGCCGAAAATTTGCCGATTTTTCAAAAAATTCGGTATTCGAGTTTCGGGCATACATTTGGCCGAAAAATGACTCGAATTTCGAAAAAAACCGAGAATTTTTTTTTCGGGCACACGTTCGGCCGAAAAATAGCCGAATTATGGAAAAAATTCGGAATTCGAGTTTCGGTCTCACATTTGGCCGAAGAATGACACGAATTTCGTAAAAACGAGAATTCTTATTTCGGGCACACGTGTGGCCGAAAAATGGCCCAATTTTCGAAAAAATCCGGAATTCGAGTTTCGGACACACGTCGGGCCGAAAAATGGCCGGATATTCAGAAAAATCCAGAATTCGAGTTTCGGGCATACGCCCCATCTAAAAATGGCCGTAATATGGAAAAAATTCTGAATTTGTCTTTCGGGTTCAAATTTGGACCGAAAAAACTGAGAATTCTTCTTTCGGGGACACGTCCGGCCACAAAATGTCCGAAATTTAGAAAAAATTCGAAATTCGATTTTGGAGTCATGTTCGGCCAAAAAATGACTGGAATTTCGAAAAAACCAATAATTCTTGTTTCGGGCACAAGTCCGGACGAAATATGGAAAAAATTCGGAATTCGAGTTTCGTGGTCACATTTGGCCGAAAAATGACTCGAATTTCGAAAAAACGGAGAATTCTTGTTTCAAGCACACGTCCGGGCGGAAAATGGCCGAAATATGGAAAAAATTCGGAATTCGAGTTTCGGGCTCACATTAGGCCGAAAAAAGACTCGAATTTCGTAAAAACCGAGAATTTTTGTTTCTTGCTCACATTAGGCCGAAAAAGACTCGAATTTCGTAAAAATCGAGAATTCTTATTTCGGGCTAACATTGGGCCGAAGAATCACACGAATTTCGTAAAAACTATAATTCTTATTTCGGGCACACGTGTGATCGAAAAATGGCCGAATTTTAGACAAAATCCGGAATTCGAGTTTCGGGCACACGTTTGGTCGAAAAATGGCCGAATTTTCTATAAAATCCGGAATTCGAGTTTCGGACACACGTCGCACCGAAAATTTGCCGAATTTTCGAAAGTATCCGGAATTCGAGTTTCGAGCACACGTCCGGCCCAAAATTGGCCGAAATATGGAAAAAATTCGGAATTCGAGTTTCGAGGTCACATTTCTTCGAAAAATGACTCGAATTTCGAAAAGATCCGGAATTCGAGTTTCGGTCACACGTTCGGCCGCAAAATGGCCGAAATTTAGAAAAAATGCGAAATTCGAGTTTGGAGTCATGTTCGGCGAAAAAATGACGGGAATTTCGAAAAAACCAAGAATTCTTGTTTCGGGCACACGTCCGGACGAAAAATGGCCGGATTACCAGAAAAATCCGGATTTCGAGTTTCAAATACACGTCGGGCCGAAAAATGGCCGGATTACAAGAAAAATCCAGAATTCGAGTTTCGGGCACACGCCCGGCCTAGAAATGGCCGTAATATGGAAAAAAATTCTGAATTCGGGTTTCGAGTTCAAATTTGGCCCGTATAAATGACTCGAATTTCGAAAAACTTTAGCATTCTTATTTAGTGCACACGTTTGGCAAAAAAATGTCCGAATTTTTGAAGAAATTCGGAATTCGAGTTTCGGACATAAGTCAGGCCGAAAAATTGTCGAATTTTTCAAAAAATCCGGAATTCGAGTTTCGGGCACACGTTCGGCCGAAACATGTCTCGGATTTCGAAAAAATCGAGAATTCTTGTTTCGGCCTCATATTTGGCCGAAAAATGTCTCGAATTTCGTAAAATCAAAGAATTCTTATTTCGGGTCCGGGCGAAAAATGGCCGAAATATATAAAAAATTCGGAATTCGAGTTTCGTGGTCACATTTAGCCGAAAAATGACTCGAATTTCGAAAAAACCGAGAATTTTTGTTTCGGGCACACGTCCGAGCGAAAAAAGGCCGAAATATGGAAAAATTCGGAATTCGAGTTTCGGCTCACATTATGCCGAAAAAAAACTCGAATTTCGTAAAAACCGAGAATTCTTATTTCGGGCACACGTTGGGCCGAAAAAAGTCCGAATTTTCGAAAAAATCCGGAATTCGAGTTTCGGTTACACGTTTGGCCGAAAAATGGCTGAATTTTCGATAAAATCCGAAATTCGAGTTTCCGACACACGTCGGGCCGAAAATTTGCCGATTTTTCAAAAAATTCAGAATTCGAGTTTCGGGCATACATTTGGCCGAAAAATGACTCGAATTTCGAAAAAACCGAGAATTTTTTTTTCGGGCACACGTTCGGCCGAAAAATAGCCGAATTATGGAAAAAATTCGGAATTCGAGTTTCGGTCTCACATTTGGCCGAAGAATGACACGAATTTCGTAAAAACGAGAATTCTTATTTCGGGCACACGTGTGGCCGAAAAATGGCCCAATTTTCGATAAAATCCGAAATTCGAGTTTCCGACACACGTCGGGCCGAAAATTTGCCGATTTTTCAAAAAATTCAGAATTCGAGTTTCGGGCATACATTTGGCCGAAAAATGACTCGAATTTCGAAAAAACCGAGAATTTTTTTTTTCGGGCACAAGTTCGGCCGAAAAATAGCCGAATTATGGAAAAAATTCGGAATTCGAGTTTCGGTCTCACATTTGGCCGAAGAATGACACGAATTTCGTAAAAACGAGAATTCTTATTTCGGGCACACGTGTGGCCGAAAAATGGCCCAATTTTTGAAAAAATCCGGAATTCGAGTTTCGGACACACGTCGGGCCGAAAAATGGCCGGATATTCAGAAAAATCCAGAATTCGAGTTTCGGGCATACGCCCCATCTAAAAATGGCCGTAATATGGAAAAAATTCTGAATTTGTCTTTCGGGTTCAAATTTGGCCCGAAAAAACTGAGAATTCTTCTTTCGGGGACACGTTTGGCCGAAAAATGTCCGAAATTTTGGAAAAATTCGGAATTCGAGTGTCGGACACACGTCAGGCCGAAAAATTGCCGAATTTTCGAAAAAATCCGGAATTCGATTTTTCGGGCACACGTTCGGCCGAAACATGTCCCGGATTTCGAAAAAATCGAGAATTCTTGTTTCGGGCTCACATTTGGCCGAAAAATGACTCGAATTTCGTAAAAACCGAGAAATCTTATTTCGGGCACACATTTGGCCAAACAATGTCCGAATTTTCGAAAAAATCCGGAATTCGAGTTTCGGGCACACGTTGGGCCGAAAAATGTCCCAGATTTGGAAAAATTCGAGAATTCTTGTTTCGGCCGAAAAATGTCCCGGATTTCAAAAAAATCAAGAATTATTGTTTCGGCCACATGTTTGGTCGAAAAATAGACGAAATTTCGAAAAAATCTGGAATTCGAGTTTCGCGCACACGTAGGGCCGAATATGGGCCGAATTTTCGAAAAGATCCGGAATTCGTGTTTCGGACACACGTCCGGCCACAAAATGGCCGAAATTTAGAAAAAATTCGAAATTCGACTTTGGAGTCATGTTCGGCCAAAAAATGACTGGAATTTCGAAAAAACCAATAATTCTTGTTTCGGGCACAAGTCCGGACGAAATATGGAAAAAATTCGGAATTCGAGTTTCGTGGTCACATTTGGCCGAAAAATGACTCGAATTTCGAAAAAACGGAGAATTCTTGTTTCAAGCACACGTCCGGGCGGAAAATGGCCGAAATATGGAAAAAATTCGGAATTCGAGTTTCGTAAAAACCGAGAATTTTTGTTTCTTGCTCACATTAGGCCGAAAAAGACTCGAATTTCGTAAAAATCGAGAATTCTTATTTCGGGCTAACATTGGGCCGAAGAATCACACGAATTTCGTAAAAACTATAATTCTTATTTCGGGTACACGTGTGATCGAAAAATGGCCGAATTTTAGACAAAATCCGGAATTCGAGTTTCGGGCACACGTTTGGTCGAAAAATGGCCGAATTTTCTATAAAATCCGGAATTCGAGTTTCGGACACACGTCGGACCGAAAATTTGCCGAATTTTCGAAAGTATCCGGAATTCGAGTTTCGAGCACACGTCCGGCCCAAAATTGGCCGAAATATGGAAAAAATTCGGAATTCGAGTTTCGAGGTCACATTTCGCCGAAAAATGACTCGAATTTCGAAAAGATCCGGAATTCGAGTTTCGGTCACACGTTCGGCCGCAAAATGGCCGAAATTTAGAAAAAATGCGAAATTCGAGTTTGGAGTCATGTTCGGCGAAAAAATGACGGGAATTTCGAAAAAACCAAGAATTCTTGTTTCGGGCACACGTCCGGACGAAAAATGGCCGGATTACCAAAAAAATCCGGATTTCGAGTTTCAAATACACGTCGGGCCGAAAAATGGCCGGATTACAAGAAAAATCCAGAATTCGAGTTTCGGGCACACGCCCGGCCTAGAAATGGCCGTAATATGGAAAAAAATTCTGAATTCGGGTTTCGGGTTCAAATTTGGCCCGTATAAATGACTCGAATTTCGAAAAACTTTAGCATTCTTATTTAGTGCACACGTTTGGCAAAAAAATGTCCGAATTTTGAAGAAATTCGGAATTCGAGTTTCGGACATAAGTCAGCCGAAAAATTGTCGAATTTTTCAAAAAATCCGGAATTCGAGTTTCGGGCACACGTTCGGCCGAAACATGTCTCGGATTTCGAAAAAATCGAGAATTCTTGTTTCGGCCTCATATTTGGCCGAAAAATGTCTCGAATTTCGTAAAATCAAAGAATTCTTATTTCGGGTCCGGGCGAAAAATGGCCGAAATATATAAAAAATTCGGAATTCGAGTTTCGTGGTCACATTTAGCCGAAAAATGACTCGAATTTCGAAAAAACCGAGAATTTTTGTTTCGGGCACACGTCCGGGCGAAAAAAGGCCGAAATATGGAAAAATTCGGAATTCGAGTTTCGGCTCACATTATGCCGAAAAAAAACTCGAATTTCGTAAAAACCGAGAATTCTTATTTCGGGCACACGTTGGGCCGAAAAAAGGCCGAATTTTCGAAAAAATCCGGAATTCGAGTTTCGGTTACACGTTTGGCCGAAAAATGGCTGAATTTTCGATAAAATCCGAAATTCGAGTTTCCGACACACGTCGGGCCGAAAATTTGCCGATTTTTCAAAAAATTCAGAATTCGAGTTTCGGGCATACATTTGGCCGAAAAATGACTCGAATTTCGAAAAAACCGAGAATTTTTTTTTCGGGCACACGTTCGGCCGAAAAATAGCCGAATTATGGAAAAAATTCGGAATTCGAGTTTCGGTCTCACATTTGGCCGAAGAATGACACGAATTTCGTAAAAACGAGAATTCTTATTTCGGGCACACGTGTGGCCGAAAAATGGCCCAATTTTCGATAAAATCCGAAATTCGAGTTTCCGACACACGTCGGGCCGAAAATTTGCCGATTTTTCAAAAAATTCAGAATTCGAGTTTCGGGCATACATTTGGCCGAAAAATGACTCGAATTTCGAAAAAAACCGAGAATTTTTTTTTCGGGCACAAGTTCGGCCGAAAAATAGCCGAATTATGGAAAAAATTCGGAATTCGAGTTTCGGTCTCACATTTGGCCGAAGAATGACACGAATTTCGTAAAAACGAGAATTCTTATTTCGGGCACACGTGTGGCCGAAAAATGGCCCAATTTTTGAAAAAATCCGGAATTCGAGTTTCGGACACACGTCGGGCCGAAAAATGGCCGGATATTCAGAAAAATCCAGAATTCGAGTTTCGGGCATACGCCCCATCTAAAAATGGCCGTAATATGGAAAAAATTCTGAATTTGTCTTTCGGGTTCAAATTTGGCCCGAAAAAACTGAGAATTCTTCTTTCGGGGACACGTTTGGCCGAAAAATGTCCGAAATTTTGGAAAAATTCGGAATTCGAGTGTCGGACACACGTCAGGCCGAAAAATTGCCGAATTTTCGAAAAAATCCGGAATTCGATTTTTCGGGCACACGTTCGGCCGAAACATGTCCCGGATTTCGAAAAAATCGAGAATTCTTGTTTCGGGCTCACATTTGGCCGAAAAATGACTCGAATTTCGTAAAAACCGAGAAATCTTATTTCGGGCACACATTTGGCCAAACAATGTCCGAATTTTCGAAAAAATCCGGAATTCGAGTTTCGGGCACACGTTGGGCCGAAAAATGTCCCAGATTTGGAAAAATTCGAGAATTCTTGTTTCGGCCGAAAAATGTCCCGGATTTCAAAAAAATCAAGAATTATTGTTTCGGCCACATGTTTGGTCGAAAAATAGACGAAATTTCGAAAAAATCTGGAATTCGAGTTTCGCGCACACGTAGGGCCGAATATGGGCCGAATTTTCGAAAAGATCCGGAATTCGTGTTTCGGACACACGTCCGGCCACAAAATGGCCGAAATTTAGAAAAAATTCGAAATTCGACTTTGGAGTCATGTTCGGCCAAAAAATGACTGGAATTTCGAAAAAACCAATAATTCTTGTTTCGGGCACAAGTCCGGACGAAATATGGAAAAAATTCGGAATTCGAGTTTCGTGGTCACATTTGGCCGAAAAATGACTCGAATTTCGAAAAAACGGAGAATTCTTGTTTCAAGCACACGTCCGGGCGGAAAATGGCCGAAATATGGAAAAAATTCGGAATTAGAGTTTCGGGCTCACATTAGGCCGAAAAAAGACTCGAATTTCGTAAAAACCGAGAATTTTTGTTTCTTGCTCACATTAGGCCGAAAAAGACTCGAATTTCGTAAAAATCGAGAATTCTTATTTCGGGCTAACATTGGGCCGAAGAATCACACGAATTTCGTAAAAACTATAATTCTTATTTCGGGTACACGTGTGATCGAAAAATGGCCGAATTTTAGACAAAATCCGGAATTCGAGTTTCGGGCACACGTTTGGTCGAAAAATGGCCGAATTTTCTATAAAATCCGGAATTCGAGTTTCGGACACACGTCGGACCGAAAATTTGCCGAATTTTCGAAAGTATCCGGAATTCGAGTTTCGAGCACACGTCCGGCCCAAAATTGGCCGAAATATGGAAAAAATTCGGAATTCGAGTTTCGAGGTCACATTTCGCCGAAAAATGACTCGAATTTCGAAAAGATCCGGAATTCGAGTTTCGGTCACACGTTCGGCCGCAAAATGGCCGAAATTTAGAAAAAATGCGAAATTCGAGTTTGGAGTCATGTTCGGCGAAAAAATGACGGGAATTTCGAAAAAACCAAGAATTCTTGTTTCGGGCACACGTCCGGACGAAAAATGGCCGGATTACCAAAAAAATCCGGATTTCGAGTTTCAAATACACGTCGGGCCGAAAAATGGCCGGATTACAAGAAAAATCCAGAATTCGAGTTTCGGGCACACGCCCGGCCTAGAAATGGCCGTAATATGGAAAAAAATTCTGAATTCGGGTTTCGGGTTCAAATTTGGCCCGTATAAATGACTCGAATTTCGAAAAACTTTAGCATTCTTATTTAGTGCACACGTTTGGCAAAAAAATGTCCGAATTTTTGAAGAAATTCGGAATTCGAGTTTCGGACATAAGTCAGCCGAAAAATTGTCGAATTTTTCAAAAAATCCGGAATTCGAGTTTCGGGCACACGTTCGGCCGAAACATGTCTCGGATTTCGAAAAAATCGAGAATTCTTGTTTCGGCCTCATATTTGGCCGAAAAATGTCTCGAATTTCGTAAAATCAAAGAATTCTTATTTCGGGTCCGGGCGAAAAATGGCCGAAATATATAAAAAATTCGGAATTCGAGTTTCGTGGTCACATTTAGCCGAAAAATGACTCGAATTTCGAAAAAACCGAGAATTTTTGTTTCGGGCACACGTCCGGGCGAAAAAAGGCCGAAATATGGAAAAATTCGGAATTCGAGTTTCGGCTCACATTATGCCGAAAAAAAAACTCGAATTTCGTAAAAACCGAGAATTCTTATTTCGGGCACACGTTGGGCCGAAAAAAGGCCGAATTTTCGAAAAAATCCGGAATTCGAGTTTCGGTTACACGTTTGGCCGAAAAATGGCTGAATTTTCGATAAAATCCGAAATTCGAGTTTCCGACACACGTCGGGCCGAAAATTTGCCGATTTTTCAAAAAATTCAGAATTCGAGTTTCGGGCATACATTTGGCCGAAAAATGACTCGAATTTCGAAAAAACCGAGAATTTTTTTTTCGGGCACACGTTCGGCCGAAAAATAGCCGAATTATGGAAAAAATTCGGAATTCGAGTTTCGGTCTCACATTTGGCCGAAGAATGACACGAATTTCGTAAAAACGAGAATTCTTATTTCGGGCACACGTGTGGCCGAAAAATGGCCCAATTTTCGAAAAAATCCGGAATTCGAGTTTCGGACACACGTCGGGCCGAAAAATGGCCGGATATTCAGAAAAATCCAGAATTCGAGTTTCGGGCATACGCCCCATCTAAAAATGGCCGTAATATGGAAAAAATTCTGAATTTGTCTTTCGGGTTCAAATTTGGCCCGAAAAAACTGAGAATTCTTCTTTCGGGGACACGTTTGGCCGAAAAATGTCCGAAATTTTGGAAAAATTCGGAATTCGAGTGTCGGACACACGTCAGGCCGAAAAATTGCCGAATTTTCGAAAAAATCCGGAATTCGATTTTTCGGGCACACGTTCGGCCGAAACATGTCCCGGATTTCGAAAAAATCGAGAATTCTTGTTTCGGGCTCACATTTGGCCGAAAAATGACTCGAATTTCGTAAAAACCGAGAAATCTTATTTCGGGCACACATTTGGCCAAACAATGTCCGAATTTTCGAAAAAATCCGGAATTCGAGTTTCGGGCACACGTTGGGCCGAAAAATGTCCCAGATTTGGAAAAATTCGAGAATTCTTGTTTCGGCCGAAAAATGTCCCGGATTTCAAAAAAATCAAGAATTATTGTTTCGGCCACATGTTTGGTCGAAAAATAGACGAAATTTCGAAAAAATCTGGAATTCGAGTTTCGCGCACACGTAGGGCCGAATATGGGCCGAATTTTCGAAAAGATCCGGAATTCGTGTTTCGGACACACGTCCGGCCACAAAATGGCCGAAATTTAGAAAAAATTCGAAATTCGACTTTGGAGTCATGTTCGGCCAAAGAATGACTGGAATTTCGAAAAAAACCAATAATTCTTGTTTCGGGCACAAGTCCGGACGAAATATGGAAAAAATTCGGAATTCGAGTTTCGTGGTCACATTTGGCCGAAAAATGACTCGAATTTCGAAAAAAACGGAGAATTCTTGTTTCAAGCACACGTCCGGGCGGAAAATGGCCGAAATATGGAAAAAATTCGGAATTCGAGTTTCGGGCTCACATTAGGCCGAAAAAAGACTCGAATTTCGTAAAAACCGAGAATTTTTGTTTCTTGCTCACATTAGGCCGAAAAAGACTCGAATTTCGTAAAAATCGAGAATTCTTATTTCGGGCTAACATTGGGCCGAAGAATCACACGAATTTCGTAAAAACTATAATTCTTATTTCGGGTACACGTGTGATCGAAAAATGGCCGAATTTTAGACAAAATCCGGAATTCGAGTTTCGGGCACATGTTTGGTCGAAAAATGGCCGAATTTTCTATAAAATCCGGAATTCGAGTTTCGGACACACGTCGGACCGAAAATTTGCCGAATTTTCGAAAGTATCCGGAATTCGAGTTTCGAGCACACGTCCGGCCCAAAATTGGCCGAAATATGGAAAAAATTCGGAATTCGAGTTTCGAGGTCACATTTCGCCGAAAAATGACTCGAATTTCGAAAAGATCCGGAATTCGAGTTTCGGTCACACGTTCGGCCGCAAAATGGCCGAAATTTAGAAAAAATGCGAAATTCGAGTTTGGAGTCATGTTCGGCGAAAAAATGAAGGGAATTTCGAAAAAACCAAGAATTCTTGTTTCGGGCACACGTCCGGACGAAAAATGGCCGGATTACCAGAAAAATCCGGATTTCGAGTTTCAAATACACGTCGGGCCGAAAAATGGCCGGATTACAAGAAAAATCCAGAATTCGAGTTTCGGGCACACGCCCGGCCTAGAAATGGCCGTAATATGGAAAAAAATTCTGAATTCGGGTTTCGGGTTCAAATTTGGCCCGTATAAATGACTCGAATTTCGAAAAACTTTAGCATTCTTATTTAGTGCACACGTTTGCAAAAAAATGTCCGAATTTTTGAAGAAATTCGGAATTCGAGTTTCGGACATAAGTCAGGCCGAAAAATTGTCGAATTTTTCAAAAAATCCGGAATTCGAGTTTCGGGTACACGTTCGGCCGAAACATGTCTCGGATTTCGAAAAAATCGAGAATTCTTGTTTCGGCCTCATATTTGGCCGAAAAATGTCTCGAATTTCGTAAAATCAAAGAATTCTTATTTCGGGGTCCGGGCGAAAAATGGCCGAAATATATAAAAAATTCGGGAATTCGAGTTTCGTGGTCACATTTAGCCGAAAAATGACTCGAATTTCGAAAAAACCGAGAATTTTTGTTTCGGGCACACGTCCGGAGCGAAAAAAGGCCGAAATATGGAAAAATTCGGAATTCGAGTTTCGGCTCACATTATGCCGAAAAAAAAACTCGAATTTCGTAAAAACCGAGAATTCTTATTTCGGGCACACGTTGGGCCGAAAAAAGGCCGAATTTTCGAAAAAATCCGGAATTCGAGTTTCGGTTACACGTTTGGCCGAAAAATGGCTGAATTTTCGATAAAATCCGAAATTCGAGTTTCCGACACACGTCGGGCCCGAAAATTTGCCGATTTTTCAAAAAATTCAGAATTCGAGTTTCGGGCATACATTTGGCCGAAAAATGACTCGAATTTCGAAAAAACCGAGAATTTTTTTTCCGGGCACACGTTCGGCCGAAAAATAGCCGAATTATGGAAAAAATTCGGAATTCGAGTTTCGGTCTCACATTTGGCCGAAGAATGACACGAATTTCGTAAAAACGAGAATTCTTATTTCGGGCACACGTGTGGTCGAAAAATGGCCCAATTTTCGAAAAAATCCGGAATTCGAGTTTCGGACACACGTCGGGCCGAAAAATGGCCGGATATTCAGAAAAATCCAGAATTCGAGTTTCGGGCATACGCCCCATCTAAAAATGGCCGTAATATGGAAAAAATTCTGAAATTGTCTTTCGGGTTCAAATTTGGCCCGAAAAAAACTGAGAATTCTTCTTTCGGGGACACGTTTGGCCAAAAAAATGTCCGAAATTTTGAAAAAAATTCGGAATTCGAGTGTCGGACACACGTCAGGCCGAAAAATTGCCGAATTTTCGAAAAAATCCGGAATTCGATTTTTCGGGCACACGTTCGGCCGAAACATGTCCCGAATTTCGAAAAAATCGAGAATTCTTGTTTCGGGCTCACATTTGGCCGAAAAATGACTCGAATTTCGTAAAAACCGAGAAATCTTATTTCGGGCACACATTTGGCCAAACAATGTCCGAATTTTCGAAAAAATCCGAAATTCGAGTTTCGGGCACACGTTGGGCCGAAAAATGTCCCAGATTTGGAAAAATTCGAGAATTCTTGTTTCGGCCGAAAAATGTCCCGGATTTCAAAAAAATCAAGAATTATTGTTTCGGCCACATGTTTGGTTGAAAAATAGACGAAATTTCGAAAAAATCTGGAATTCGAGTTTTGCGCACACGTAGGGCCGAATATGGGCCGAATTTTCGAAAAGATCGGAATTCGTGTTTCGGACACACGTCCGGCCACAAAATGGCCGAAATTTAGAAAAATTCGAAATTCGACTTTGGAGTCATGTTCGGCCAAAAAATGACTGGAATTTCGAAAAAACCAATAATTCTTGTTTCGGGCACAAGTCCGGACGAAATAAGGAAAAAATTCGGAATTCGAGTTTCGTGGTCACATTTGGCCGAAAAATGACTCGAATTTTGAAAAAACGGAGAATTCTTGTTTCAAGCACACGTCCGGGCGGAAAATGGCCGAAATATGGAAAAAATTCGGAATTCGAGTTTCGGGCTCACATTAGGCCGAAAAAAAGACTCGAATTTCGTAAAAAACCGAGAATTTTTGTTTCTTGCTCACATTAGGCCGAAAAAGACTCGAATTTCGTAAAAATCGAGAATTCCTATTTCGGGCTAACATTGGGCCGAAGAATCACACGAATTTCGTAAAAACTATAATTCTTATTTCGGGCACACGTGTGATCGAAAAATGGCCGAATTTTAGACAAAATCCGGAATTCGAGTTTCGGGCACACGTTTGGTCGAAAAATGGCCGAATTTTCTATAAAATCCGGAATTCGAGTTTCGGACACACGTCGGACCGAAAATTTGCCGAATTTTCGAAAGTATCCGGAATTCGAGTTTCGAGCACACGTCCGGTCCAAAATTGGCCGAAATATGGAAAAAATTCGGAATTCGAGTTTCGAGGTCACATTTCGCCGAAAAATGACTCGAATTTCGAAAAGATCCGGAATTCGAGTTTCGGTCACACGTTCGGCCGCAAAATGGCCGAAATTTAGAAAAAATGCGAAATTCGAGTTTGGAGTCATGTTCGGCGAAAAAATGACGGGAATTTCGAAAAAACCAAGAATTCTTGTTTCGGGCACACGTCCGGACGAAAAATGGCCGGATTACCAGAAAAATCCGGATTTCGAGTTCAAATACACGTCGGGCCGAAAAATGGCCGGATTACAAGAAAAATCCAGAATTCGAGTTTCGGGCACACGCCCGGCCTAGAAATGGCCGTAATATGGAAAAAAATTCTGAATTCGGGTTTCGGGTTCAAATTTGGCCCGTATAAATGACTCGAATTTCGAAAAACTTTAGCATTCTTATTTAGTGCACACGTTTGGCAAAAAAATGTCCGAATTTTTGA
This sequence comes from Rhynchospora breviuscula, assembly GCA_027562975.1. NCBI lineage: Eukaryota > Viridiplantae > Streptophyta > Magnoliopsida > Poales > Cyperaceae > Rhynchospora > Rhynchospora breviuscula. The sequence continues at coordinate 20,836 of JAMQYH010000268.1, forward strand.
AGAAATTCGGAATTCGAGTTTCGGACATAAGTCAGGCCGAAAAATTGTCGAATTTTTCAAAAAAATCCGGATTCGAGTTTCGGGCACACGTTCGGCCGAAACATGTCTCGGATTTCGAAAAAATCGAGAATTCTTGTTTCGGCCTCATATTTGGCCGAAAAATGTCTCGAATTTCGTAAAAATCAAAGAATTCTTATTTCGGGTCCGGGCGAAAAATGGCCGAAATATATAAAAAATTCGGAATTCGAGTTTCGTGGTCACATTTAGCCGAAAAATGACTCGAATTTCGAAAAAAACCGAGAATTTTTGTTTCGGGCACACGTCCGGGGCGAAAAAAAGGCCGAAATATGGAAAAATTCGGAATTCGAGTTTCGGCTCACATTATGCCGAAAAAAAACTCGAATTTCGTAAAAACCGAGAATTCTTATTTCGGGCACACGTTGGGCCGAAAAAAGGCCGAATTTTCGAAAAAATCCGGAATTCGAGTTTCGGTTACACGTTTGGCCGAAAAATGGCTGAATTTTCGATAAAATCCGAAATTCGAGTTTCCGACACACGTCGGGCCGAAAATTTGCCGATTTTTCAAAAAATTCAGAATTCGAGTTTCGGGCATACATTTGGCCGAAAAATGACTCGAATTTCGAAAAAAACCGAGAATTTTTTTTCCGGGCACACGTTCGGCCCGAAAAATAGCCGAATTATGGAAAAAATTCGGAATTCGAGTTTCGGTCTCACATTTGGCCGAAGAATGACACGAATTTCGTAAAAACGAGAATTCTTATTTCGGGCACACGTGTGGTCGAAAAAATGGCCCAATTTTCGAAAAAATCCGGAATTCGAGTTTCGGACACACGTCGGGCCGAAAAATGGCCGGATATTCAGAAAAATCCAGAATTCGAGTTTCGGGCATACGCCCCATCTAAAAATGGCCGTAATATGGAAAAAATTCTGAAATTGGTCTTTCGGTTCAAATTTGGCCCGAAAAAAACTGAGAATTCTTCTTTCGGGGACACGTTTGGCCAAAAAATGTCCGAAATTTTTGAAAAAATTCGGAATTCGAGTGTCGGACACACGTCAGGGCCGAAAAATTGCCGAATTTTCGAAAAAATCCGGAATTCGATTTTTCGGGCACACGTTCGGCCGAAACATGTCCCGAATTTCGAAAAATCGAGAATTCTTGTTTCGGGCTCACATTTGGCCGAAAAATGACTCGAATTTCGTAAAAACCGAGAAATCTTATTTCGGGCACACATTTGGCCAAACAATGTCCGAATTTTCGAAAAAATCCGAAATTCGAGTTTCGGGCACACGTTGGGCCGAAAATGTCCCAGATTTGGAAAAATTCGAGGAATTCTTGTTTCG
>JAMQYH010000269.1:0-30695 GCA_027562975.1 Rhynchospora breviuscula
AGCTCGTCAGGAAGGTGATCCGTGCCTCCAGGCCGTCCCCGCCGACCGCCGGGCTAGAGGGCCTTCGCGACGGCGACCAGCAGCTGGTCGCGCGTCGGGACGCCGGGTGAGCGGAACACCTCGGCACCGTCGTCGCGCCGCACGATGATCGTGGGCGTCGAGCGGATGCCGAGGTGTTCGGCGTCATCGGGGTGAGCCGCCACGTCCCGTTCCGCGACCGTCAGGCCGGGCACGAGCGCCGCCGCGTCGGCGGCGACACGACGGGCTGCGCCGCACGGGGCGCAGAACGCGGAGGTCCAGAGGTCGAGTCGCACGGCGGGGACAACGCCGCGCGGCTCCGTTCTACTCCCGGTCGAACTCGCCGGAGCGGTCGCCGCGCTCCTGCAGGTCGTCGACGGGGTCGGAGTCCTGGGGGTCGTAGGTGTACTCGGCCGAGGTCTGGTCGAGCACCTGGCGGGACTTGGTGAGGCGGTAGGCGAAGGCCGTCTGCAGCCCTTCGACGTCGGCGTACACGGTGATCTCGTCGTCCAGCGCGTCGCTCGTCGCGGTGCGGGTGTCGGTCGTGCCGTCGAACGGGCCGCCGTGGAAGATCGCGGTGTACTCGGCGCCCTCGGAGATCGTGATGTCACTCATGCGTCCCTTCTACCAGGACCCACCTGTTGACTGATCCATAGCAGGGCTATATAGTTTTGCTATGGAAACATCCCGCGAGCAGACGGTCGAGACGCTCCTCGTCTCGGTGAACCGCCTGATCCGCGCCGCTGTCCGCGAGACCGGCAACACGACCTCGCCCGCCGTCTGGCGGACGCTCGGCATCCTCGAGACCGACCAGCCACTCCGCCTCGGCGAGCTGGCGGCCGCGTCCCGGGTCGCCCAGCCCACGATGACCCGCCTCGTCGCCGGCATGCTCGACGACGGTCTGGTGTCGCGGACGGTCGACCCGGACGACTCCCGCGGGCAGTTGATCTCGCTCACCGACGCCGGCCGCGACCGCCTGGTCGCCTGGCGCGCCACGCTCACCCGCACGGTCGGTCCGCTCTTCGCCGACCTCACCGACGACGAGTGGGACGCGCTCCACGAAGCCGCCGCCATCATCGCCGCCCGCAGCGCCACCACCACACGAACGGAGATCACCGCGTGAACGCCCACGCCCCCGCCGCCTCCGGCAGCATCCTCAAGCAGTCCTCCGCGGTCTGGGCCATCGCCTTCGCCTGCGTCGTCGCCTTCATGGGCATCGGCCTCGTCGACCCGATCCTCCCCGCGATCGCGTCGTCCCTCAAGGCGACCGCCGCACAGACCGAGCTGCTCTTCACGAGCTACCTGGCGGTGACCGGCGTCGCGATGTTCTTCACCAGCTGGGTGTCGAGCCGCAACGGACCGAAGAACACGCTGCTCATCGGCCTCGCGCTCATCGTGGTCTTCTCGGTCCTCGCCGCGACCTCGAACAGCGTGTGGAGCATCATCGACTTCCGCGCCGGCTGGGGCCTCGGCAACGCGCTCTTCATCTCCACCGCGCTCGCGACCATCGTGGGAGCAGCCTCCGGTGGCACCGCGTCCGCGATCATCCTCTACGAGGCGGCACTCGGGCTCGGCATCGCGATCGGCCCGCTCGTCGGCGGGACTGCTCGGGAACGTGAGCTGGCGAGGCCCCTTCTTCGGCGTCACCACCCTCATGGCCATCGCGTTCATCGCGATCGTGACGCTGCTGAAGACCTCCGGGCTCGAGAAGCCCACCCCGACGAAGCTCTCCGCCCCGTTCCGCGCGCTCGGTCGACCCGCTCTGGCCGCCCTCGCCGTCACCGCGCTGTTCTACAACATCGGCTTCTTCGTCCTGCTGGCGTACACGCCCTTCCCGCTCGGGTTCGGCGCACTCGGCATCGGGTTCACCTTCTTCGGGTGGGGCGTCGGCCTCGCGATCACCTCGGTCTGGGTCGCACCGATGCTCACCGCGCGGCTCCGTCGCACCACCGTGCTCAAGATCGCACTCCCCCTGCTCGCGCTCGACCTCTTCGCCGCGGCCGTGGTCGTGTCGTCGCAGGTCGGGCTCATCATCTGCGTCATCGTCGGCGGGCTCGTGCTCGGCGTCCTGAACACGGTGCTCACCGAGTGCGTGATGGAGGCGACCGACCTCCCCCGTTCCGTGGCGTCGAGCGCCTACTCCGCCGTGCGCTTCATCGGCGGCGCGATCGCCCCGCCGGTCGCGACGCTGCTGGCCGACGAGTTCGCACCGTCCGCCGCGTACGTCTTCGCCGGTGCCTCCGTCGCGGTCGCCTTCGTGGTCGTGGTCCTCACGACCCGGGTGCTGGCGCGGGTCGACGACGGGCCCGAGTCGGCACCGGTCGAGGCCGAGGCCGTCACCGCCGGCGAGATGGTCTGACGCACCGCACCGCACCGCCCCGCCCTCCGGCGCGACAGCTGCGACGGCCCCGCCACCCCGTGTGGCGGGGCCGTCCGTGCACGGGAATAGGATCGAGGACATGGCCACTGCGAACGACCGCCTCGTCTGGATCGACTGCGAGATGACCGGGCTCGACCTCGCGGTCGACGAACTCGTCGAGGTGGCCGTGGTGATCACCGACTTCGACCTCGTCCCGGTGCACCCCGGGTTCGACATCGTCATCAAGCCGGACCAGTCCGCGCTCGACAACATGAACGAGTTCGTGACGAACATGCACACGACCTCGGGCCTGATCGAGGAGATCCCGCACGGCGTGAGCCTGGCGGACGCCGAGTACCAGGTGCTCGAGTACATCCTCGCCCACGTCCCGAGCGAGGGTTCCGCCCCCCTGGCCGGCAACACGATCGGCACCGACCGCGCCTTCCTCGCGAAGTACATGCCGCGGGTCGACAACCACCTCCACTACCGCAGCGTCGACGTGTCGAGCATCAAGGAGCTCTGCCGGCGCTGGTTCCCGCGCGTGTACTTCAACGCGCCGGAGAAGCACGGCGGCCACCGCGCCCTCGCCGACATCCTCGAGTCGATCCGCGAACTCGAGTACTACCGCCGCGCCGGGTTCGTCGCCGAACCGGGTCCCTCGACCGAGGACGTCCGTGCCGTCCAGGCCGAGGTCGTGGCGAAGTGGGAACCCCGGCTCGCCCAGCCCGCCGAGTGACGACACGCGTGGTCGGACCAGGGCCGCGCATGTACTACTATTGAGTGGTCGCGCCGGTCCGCCGGTGTGGACGTGGTGGGTATAGCTCAGTTGGTAGAGCGCCTGGTTGTGGTCTAGGAGGTCGCGGGTTCGAGACCCGTTACTCACCCCACGTTGAAGAGCCCCGGTCGTGTGACCGGGGCTCTTCGCATGCCCGGGGGTGTCCGCGCCGGCCGGACGCGGCGTGCGGTCGGCCCTGCTCGTTCCTTCCCATCACGCTTGCAATGGGATGACGAAACGGGCGTACCGGGTCGGAACGAACGACCTCCTACGCCCGGGAACACCACCCACGCCGGAACCACCTGCCACGGGCACCGCGACGCGCACGATGCGACCCCGCACGCACGTTCCTTCCCATCACGCCTGCAATGGGATGACGAAACGGGCGTACCGGGTCGGAACGAACGACCTCCTACGCCCGGGAACACCACCCACGCCCGGAACGACCCACCACGGGCAGCCGCAGCCCTCAGCCCTCAGCCCGCAGCCCGCGGCTCGCAGCCCCGCAGCCACCGCGCGCCCGGTGTGGGACGATCGACCCGTGATGGAGATGTCCCCCGACGACTTCGAGCAGCTCGTCACCGACGAGCTCGACCGCCTGCCGGACGACATGCTCGACGGCCTCGACAACGTGGCCTTCGTCGTCGAGGACGCCCCCGAGGACGGCTCCGACCTGTTCGGCGTCTACGACGGGGTCGCCGCGACCGAGCGGGTCAGTACGGCTTCGGCGAACTCCCGGACCGCATCGTGGTGTTCCGGGAGGCGCACCTCGCGGAGTGCGACACCGTGGAGGAGCTCCGCGACGAGGTGCACACGACCCTCGTGCACGAGATCGGCCACTACTACGGCATCGACGACGAGCGGCTGCACGAACTCGGCTGGGCCTGACCGCCGAAGGCCCCCTCAGGTCCGGACGACCACGTCCGCCAGCGCACGAGGGTCCTCGGCGGCGATGAACGCGATCTCCTGCGCCGCCCACCGCTGCCACTCCCGCTCGAACACCGCGCCGTCGCGCCCGATCGCCCGGCGTCGCCGCTCGTCGTCGTCCGCCTCGAGCCAGACGCGCAGGGTCGCCATCGGCGCCGACGCCCGGGAGAGCGCCCCGCACCCCTCGACCACGATCGGCAGGTCCGGGTGAAGCGACACCCACCCCGCGGGCTCCGAGGCCTCCCAGTCCCAGCGCCGGTAGCCGGACGGCGCTCCCAGGACGTCACGCACGACGGCGTCCGCCGCCGCCCGGAGCCCGTCCCACCCCGGGTAGAGGTCGTCGAGGTGGACGAGCTGCGCGCCGAGCTGCTCGGCGAGGGCACCGCCGAGCGTCGTCTTCCCCGTGCCGGAGCGACCGTCGACCAACACCACGAGCCGCGCGTCCGGCCGAGCCACGCCCCGGGCACGAGCAGCGAGTGCCGCGACAGGACCCGCACCCAGGTCCGCACCGGCGATCGGAGCCGGCGCTGCGGACGCGCCCCGTGCCTCCCGGCCGGCGCCCTCAGACACGCCACGTCCCGGCCGCGACCGACACGGCGATGGCGACCACGCCGATGCCGGCGAGCACCCCGACCATCGCCCACTCGGGGCCGGCGAAGCGGGCCGGACGCGCCCAGGTGCGGCGACCGGGGGCCCCGAACCCCCGCGACTCCATCGCCACCGCCAGCGTCGTCGCACGCCGGAGCGCGAGCACGAGCAGCGAGAACGCCATCGACGCGCCACGACGGATCCGTCCCGTGTCGGCGAGCCCGCGTGCCCGCCGTGCCATCGCGAGCTGCCGCCAGTTCGTCACCGAGGAGCGTCATCATCCGCACCGCCGCGAGCGCGCCGAGCACGAACCGGGCCGGCAGCCGCAGCACCTGCGCGAGGCCGTCCGCGAGGTCCGTCGGGTCCGCCCGGACGAAGAGCACGATGCCGGGCAGACCGATCGCGAGCACGCGCAACCCGGTAGCGACCGCGAGCACCAGGGAGCCGTCGGTGACGTGCGCGAAGCCGAGGTCGAACCACTCGCGGCCGGACGGGCGCCCGTACAGCGCGATGCTCAGCGTCGTGACGGGGACGGCGACGAGCACCGGGGCGGTCCGCAGCAGCAGCGTGCGCACCGGGATGCGCAGGACCGGCAGCAGCGCGACCTCGAGGCCGAGTGCGACGGCGGCGGACACGACGTCGAGGCTCAGCACGAGGCACACCCCGAGGGCGAGCACGCCGAGGAGCGCGGCGACGGGCTGCACTCCGCGGAGACCGCGGGGAGCGGGCGGCGGCAGGTGACGGCCGGGAGGCACGGCTGGCGTCCGCCGCGCGTCAGCGGCCGTCGGGGCGGTCACCGCGCACCCCCGAGGGTCGCCGGGGCCGCGCCCGTCGCGGTGAGCACGACCTCGTCGGCGTCGAGCGCCCGGACGAGGTCACGGTCGTGGGTGATCGCGACGATCGCGGTCCCGGCGTCGGCGAGCGCGCCGAGGTGCCGCACGACCGACTCCCACGTCGCCCGGTCCTGGCCGGACGTGGGCTCGTCGAGCACGACGACCGGCGGGCGGGCGGCGACCACGGCGGCGATCGCGAGGCGTCGCTGTTCCCCGCCGGACAGCGTGAACGGGTCGGCGTCCGCGAGGGGTGCGAGCCGGAACGCGTCGAGCAGTTCCCCGACCCGCCCGTCGACGTCGTGCTGTCCGAGCGCGCGCGGTCCGGCGGCGAGCTCGTCGCGGACCGTGCGGGCGACGAACTGGTGCTCGGGGTCCTGGAAGACGGTGCCGACCCGGGCGGCGAGGGCGCGGCTCGTCCAGGCGTGCGGGCTCGGTCCCGCCTGCCCGGCGAGTGCCGGTGCGGCGCGGAGGACCCCGTCGGCGGGACGGAGCAGGCCGGCGAGCGTGAGGCCGAGCGTCGACTTCCCGACGCCGTTCGGGCCGGTCACGGCGGTGACGCTCCCGCTCCGGACGGCCAGGTCGATGCCGGTTCCGACACGGCGACCACCGCGTCCGCGGCCACGGGCGGTGCCGAGGCCGACGGCCTCGAGCAGCACGGGGTCGGGCAGCACGGGGTGCACGCTGTCGTCGGGCGAGTCGCGGCCGGTCCGGGCGCTCCCCCGTGCGGGCTCGGCGCCGGGGACCCAGACGCCGGCCGCCGTCAGGGCATCGCCGTGCTCGGCGAGCACCGCCGCGGGGGCACCGTCCGCGACGACTCCGCCCCCGGGTTCGAGCAGCACGAGCCGGTCCACGAGGTCGAGCCACGTGCCGATGCGGTGCTCGACGACGAGCAGCGTGGCGCCGGTCGCCTCGAGCAGGGCCCGGACGGCGTCGTGGACCTGCTCGACGCCGCCCGGGTCGAGGTTGGCGCAGGGCTCGTCGAGCACGAGTGCTCCGGGGCGCATCGCGAGCACGCCGGCGAGGGCCAGCCGCTGTCGCTGGCCGCCGGAGAGCTCGGCCGTCGAACGGTCGAGCGGGAGGTCGAGGCCGACGACCTCGAGCGCGGACCGCACCCGCTCCCAGGTCTCATCGCGCGGGACGCCGGTGTTCTCGCAGCCGAAGGCCACGCCACGTCGTCGCCGATGCGGGGACATCACCGTGTGCGCCTCGGGGTCCTGCATGACGAGGCCGACCCGGCCGCGGGCGTCGCGGGGGTCGGCACCGTCGAGGAGCAGGGTGCCTTCGACCTCGGCGGCGGTGTCGTCGGTCGCGTCGGGCTCGTCGGGCAGCACGGCCGCGACGGCTCGGAGCAGCGTCGACTTGCCGGCGCCGGACGGCCCGACGACCGCGACCCGTTCGCCGGGCCCGACGACGAGGTCGACGCCACGGACGGCCCACTCGGATCGTTCCGGGTACCGCCAGCCCCAGCCCGCGAACGCGATGCGGGCGGCGCCGGTCACGCGCGGGCGCGCCGGCTGTGCTCGCGTCCGGCGGCGAACGACGACAGCACGCCGGTCCGGGCGAGCGCCCGGACGAGGAACCAGGAGCCGACGCCGGCGATCAGCGCACCGGAGATGACGGCGCAGACGATGTAGACCACCTTGAACGCCGCGGCGTAGCCGGGGTACCAGATGATCGAGTCGTTGATGCCGAGCGCGAGACCGGCGGCCGCTCCGGCGAGCGCGACGACCGGCAACCGGTACACGCGGTACAGGAAGAGCGCGAGGACGACCTCGGCCCCGAGCCCCTGGACGAGGCCGGCTTCGAGGGTGCCCCAGCCCCACTGGGTGCCGAGGAGCGCCTCGACGGACGCGGCGACGACCTCGCCGTAGAGCGCGGCGCCGGGCTTCCGGACGACGATCGCGACGACGGGGCCGGCGAGGAGCCAGACGCCGCCGATGAGCGACTGCGCGCCGGGGAGCACGAGCCCGAGTGCGACGCTGATCGGTTCGTAGCCGAGGTCCCAGAGCTTGAAGACGACGCCCAGTGCGACGGCGAGGGACGCTCGCGACGACGATGTCGACGACCCGCCAGCGCAGGGAGCGCCTCGGGGCCGGCAGCGTCGACGTGCCGGAGGGGACGGTTGACTGGGTGCGCGAAGGCATGGTGGTGACTCCTCCCTGCGCCGGCATGATCCGGATCAGGTTCGACGGTCGGAGCGCTGTTCGCTCCCTCTCAGCCCGGTGATCGGACTCCCGTGTGTGTGCCAGCAGTGTACTGCCCGCGCCGGCTGCGTTGCCGCGCGGTGCGCGCAGACCGACTGGAGGCGCGTGGCGGGGCCGCCACGCGCCTCCAGGCCGTCGTCCGCTACTTCTTGAGGACGCGCACCAGCTTGCGGAGGACCGTGCCGGTCACCCAGATCACGGGGATGCTCACCGCGAGCAGGGAGATGAGGTTCGGCTCGAACTCGAGGTCCTTGCCGGGACGCCGCACGTAGGCGCCGACCGGGATCGACGTGCCGCCGCCACCGCCACCGCCGCCGTTCTCGTCGTCCCCGCCGCCGCCGAAGCCGAACCAGGCGATGGAGACCGGGATGAGCGTCTGGTCGCCGACCTCGACGGGCTCCCCGTAGTTCGTGCTGACCCCGACGGGGACGCACCTTGTCTGCGATCTGACTCACGATGTTGGCCATGCGCGCGAGGCTACTCGGCGATTCCTCCACAGGTCGGCGGTCCGTCTCGGTCGTCCACGGCTGGTGCTTGTCTGCGGACGTGGGCAGGCCACGCCGATATGTTGGCGCCACCCACACCTGGAGGACCGTTTGCACACCTGGCCCGGCAACCCGTACCCGCTCGGCGCGACATACGACGGCAGTGGCACGAACTTCGCGCTGTCAGCGAGACCGCGGAACGCGTCGAACTCTGCCTGTTCGACGACGGCGGCAACGAGGAGTGCGTCGACCTCGTCGAGGTGGACGCCTACGTGTGGCACGCCTACCTGCCGAACGTCGGCCCGGGGCAGGAGTACGGCTTCCGCGTGCACGGCCGTACGACCCGGCGAACGGCCAGCGGTCGAACCCGAAGAAGCTCCTGCTCGACCCGTACGCCAAGGCGACGAGCGGCGACATCGACTGGGACCAGGCGCTGTTCTCGTACACGTTCGGCGACCCGGACTCCACCGACGACCAGGACTCCGCGCCGCACATGATGAAGGGCGTGGTGATCAACCCGTTCTTCGACTGGCAGGGCGACCGCGCACCGCGCGTCCCCTACGGCGAGACGGTGATCTACGAGGCGCACGTCAAGGGCCTCACCCAGACCACCCGGACGTCCCGGAGGAGCAGCGCGGCACCTACGCGGGCGTCGCGCACCCGGCCGTCATCGAGCACCTGAAGCGGCTCGCGTCACGACGCTCGAGCTCATGGTGAACGACTCGACCCTGCAGGAGAAGGGCCTGTCGAACTACTGGGGCTACAACACGATCGGGTTCTTCGCGCCGCACTCGCACTACTCGGCCTCGGGCGACCGCGGTCAGCAGGTGCAGGAGTTCAAGGCGATGGTCCGCGAACTGCACCGCGCCGGGATCGAGGTCGTCCTCGACGTCGTCTACAACCACACCGCCGAGGGCAACCACCTCGGCCCGACGCTGTCCTTCCGCGGGATCGACAACGCGGCGTACTACCGCCTGGTCGAGGACGACAAGCGGTACTACATGGACACGACCGGCACGGGGAACTCCCTCAACGTCGGCCACCCGCACTCGCTGCAGCTCATCATGGACTCGCTGCGGTACTGGGTGACCGAGATGCACGTCGACGGGTTCCGCTTCGACCTCGCGGCCGCGCTGGCCCGTGAGTTCTACGAGGTTGACCGGCTCGCGGCGTTCTTCGAACTGGTCCAGCAGGACCCGATCGTGTCCCAGGTGAAGCTCATCGCGGAACCGTGGGACGTCGGCCCCGGCGGCTACCAGGTCGGCAACTTCCCGCCGCAGTGGTCGGAGTGGAACGGCAAGTACCGCGACACCGTCCGCGACTTCTGGCGTGGTGAGCCGTCGACGCTCGGCGAGTTCGCGTCCCGCATCTCCGGGTCGGCGGACCTCTACGAGCACGACGGGCGCACGCCCAAGGCGAGCATCAACTTCATCACCGCGCACGACGGCTTCACGCTGTACGACCTCGTCGCCTACAACGAGAAGCACAACGAGGCGAACGGCGAGGACAACAACGACGGCGAGAGCCACAACCGGTCGTGGAACTCCGGTGTCGAGGGGCCGACCGACGACCCGGAGATCGCCGCGCTGCGGCTCCAGCGGCGCCGGAACTTCCTCGCGACGCTCCTGCTCAGCCAGGGCGTGCCGATGATCGCGCACGGCGACGAGCTCGGCCGCACGCAGTCCGGCAACAACAACGTGTACGCGCAGGACTCGGCGATCAGCTGGATCGACTGGGAGCACGCCGACGACGACCTCGTGCAGTTCACGGCCGACGTGGTGAAGCTCCGGCACGACCACCCGACCTTCCGCCGCACGCGTTACTTCAACGGCCGCCCGGTCCGTCGTGGCGAGGGCGAACCGCTCCCCGACGTCGTGTGGCTCACCCCCCTCCGGCGAGGCCATGGACCCGGAGGACTGGAACTCCGGCCTCGGCAAGAGCGTCGCATGTACCTCAACGGCGACGGCATCCGCGGGCGCGACGCCCGCGGCGAGCGGGGTGAGCGACGTCGCGTTCATCACCTACTTCAACGCGCACGACGGCGTCGTCTCGTTCACGCTGCCGCCCGAGGAGTACGCGCCGGGCTGGACGGTCCGCATCGACACCGCCGACCCCGGTGCCCGCGAGGAGGTCCTCGACGCCGGCTCGGTGCTCGACGTGCCCGCGCGGTCGATGATCGTCCTCCGCGAAGAACCCGACCACGAGGTCCGCACCACCCCGGTCGACGAGGCCTCGGCCGAACCGAGCACACCGAAGAACCCGGCCGGAGCCCCCGCGCCGTCCGACGGAGGAACCCGATGAGCGCCAGGCGCGTCCCCACCTCGACCTACCGACTCCAGATCACGCCCGACTTCGACCTGTCGCAGGCGCGGGAGGTCGTCGACTACGTGCACGACCTCGGCGCCGACTGGCTGTACCTGTCGCCCGTGCTGCAGGCAGAACCCGGTTCGCAGCACGGGTACGACGTCGTGGACCACACGCACGTCGACACCGAGCGCGGCGGCGACGAGGCGTTCCGGGCGCTGGCCGAGGCAGCGCACGCCGCCGGGCTCGGGGTGCTCGTCGACGTCGTCCCGAACCACGTCGGTGTTGCCACCCCCGAGGCGAACCCGTGGTGGTGGTCGCTGCTCGAACAGGGGCAGGGATCGCCGGTCGCGTGGGCGTTCGACGTCGACTGGGACGCCGCCGACGGCCGCGTCCGCATCCCGGTGCTCGACGACCGCCTGCTCGACGCGGTGGAGCTCCGCGGCGACCGGCTGTACGTCGGCGAGACCGCGTACCCGACCGCACCGGGCACCGTCCACGACGGCGCCTCGGTGGCCGACGTGCACGCACGGCAGCACTACGAGTTCGTGCACTGGAAGCGCGCCGACCACGACCTGAACTACCGCCGCTTCTTCGCGGTGAACACGCTCGCCGCGATCCGCGTCGAGGAGCCCGAGGTCTTCTCGGCGTCGCACGGCGTCATCGGCGGGTGGTTCCGCGACGGCCTCGTGGACGGCCTCCGCATCGACCACCCGGACGGCCTGTACGACCCCGCGGGCTACCTCGACGACCTCGCGCGGCTCACCGGCGGCGCCTACACGCTCGTCGAGAAGATCCTCGAGCCCGGCGAGGAGCTCCCGGCGTCCTGGCCGGTCGACGGCACGACGGGCTACGACGCGCTCGGCGTGCTCGACCGCGTCTTCGTCGACCCCACGGGTGCCGAGGCCCTGACCGCGGCGTCGGGCGCGGAGCCCGCGGACTGGCAGCAGCTGACGCACGACACCCGCCGGGGCATCGCGGACGGCATCCTCGGCAGCGAGGTCCGGCGGCTCGCCCGACTCCTCACCACCTCCACCGACGGGATCCCCGAGGACCGCGTGGTGGACGCCCTGGCCGAGGTCATCGCGTCCTTCGAGGTGTACCGGACCTACCTGCCCGAGGGTGCGCACCACCTCATCGACGCGCTCGAGCGGGCAGCCGAGACCCGGCCCCGACCTCGCCGACGTGGTCGACCGGATCGCGCCGAGCCTGGTCGACCCGGGTTCGGCGGCGGCACTCCGGCTGCAGCAGACGTCGGGCATGGTGATGGCGAAGGGCGTCGAGGACACCGCGTTCTACCGGACCTCGCGGCTGACGAGCCTGACCGAGGTCGGCGGCGACCCGAGCGTGTTCTCGCTGTCCGTGGCGGCGTTCCACCAGGCACAGCGCGACCGGCTCGGCAGCTGGCCGCACACCATGACCGCGCTCACCACGCACGACACCAAGCGCAGCGAGGACACACGGGCCCGCATCGCGGTGCTCGCCGAGATCGCCGACGAGTGGTTCACGACACTCGAACGCCTGCAGTCGCTCGCCCCGCTCGAGGACGCGGTCCTCGCCGACCTGCTGTGGCAGGCGATCGTCGGCGCCCGCCCGGCCAGCCGGGAGCGTCTGCACGCCCTACGCCGAGAAGGCCTCCCGCGAGGCGGGCGACAGCACCACGTGGACGGAACCGGACGAGGACTTCGAGCAGCGCATGCACGCCCTGGTCGACGCGGCCTTCGACGACCCGGCGGTGGTCGCGGTCCTCGACGCCCTCGACGAGCGGATCGACGCCGCCGGCTGGTCGAACGGCCTCGGCGCCAAGCTCGTCCAGCTCACGGCACCGGGTGTCCCCGACGTCTACCAGGGCACCGAGGCCTGGGACCGGTCGCTCGTCGACCCCGACAACCGACGTCCGGTCGACCACGCCGAGCTGCGGCGCGTGCTCGCGACCCTCGACGGGCCCGAGGAAGCCGGCCCCGAACGACTCCCCGCCGTCGGGCTCGACGGTGCGGCGAAGGTGCTCGTCACCAGCCGAGCACTGCGGCTGCGGCGCGACCACCCGGAGCTCTTCACGCGGTACCTCGGGCTCGAGGCCAGCGGCATCGCGGCGGACCACGTCGTCGCCTTCGACCGCGGCGGCGCCGTGACCATCGCGACCCGCCTGCCGATCGGCCTCGAGCGGGTCGGCGGCTGGGGGCGACACGCTCGTGCACGCGGCTCCGGTCGAGCGGGTGGACCTCCTGACCGGGCGGCGCATCCCGGCGTCCCGGGGCATCCCCCTCGCCGAGGTCCTCGCCGACTACCCCGTCGCCCTCCTCGTGCCGGCGTCCATCGCCGACGCGACCGAGCGCGAGTCCGCCGGAGCCGACATGGCGGGCACGGCCCGCGACGGCTCCCCCACCACGTCCGGTGGCACGAGCACCGACGAAGCCGAGTCCGAGGCGCAGGCCGAGGTCGAGATCCTGGAAGGCCACGCATGACCGTCCCCGCCCGATACGCCGTCTGGGCGCCGAACCCCGACCGGGTCCGGCTCGTCGTCGACGATGTCGAGTACCCGCTGACCCGTGGCGCCGACGACTGGTGGACCACCGACGCGGTGCTCCCCCACGTCGGTGCCCGCTACGGCTTCCGCATCGACGACGACGACGCGGTCCGCCCCGACCCGCGCAGCCGCTTCCAGCCGGAGGGCGTCCACGGCCCGTCCGAGGTCGTCGACCCGGAGCGCTTCGCGTGGACGGACGACGCGTGGACCGGTCGGCCGGCCCGCGGAGGCGTCATCTACGAGATGCACGTCGGCACCTTCACGCCGGAGGGCACCCTCGACGCCGCGGCCGACAAGCTCGAGCACCTCGTCGAGCTCGGCGTGTCGTTCGTCGAGGTCCTCCCGGTCAACGGGTTCAACGGCGAGTGGAACTGGGGGTACGACGGTGTCGCCTGGTACGCGGTGCAGCACACGTACGGCGGACCGGACGCCTACGACCGCTTCGTCGACCGGGCCCATGCGCTCGGCCTCGGCGTGATCCAGGACGTCGTCTACAACCACCTCGGACCGAGCGGCAACTACCTGCCCCTCTACGGGCCGTACCTGCTGCAGGGGCTCGGCAACACCTGGGGCGACTCGGTGAACGTCGAGCACCCGGAGGTCCGCCGCTACGTGCTCGACAACGTCCGCATGTGGTTCCGCGACCACCACGTCGACGGGCTCCGGCTCGACGCCGTGCACGCGATCCGCGACACGACGAGGCCGCACGTCCTCGCCGCCATGGCCGAGGAGACAGACGCCTACTCCTCGTTCGTCGGTCGGCCGCTCTCGCTCATCGCCGAGTCGGACCTCAACGACCCGATCATGTTCCGGCCGCGCGAAGCCGCCGGGTACGGTCTCGCCGGGCAGTGGTCCGACGACTTCCACCACGCCGTCCACGTGGCCCTGACCGGCGAGACGAACGGCTACTACGGCGACTTCGCCCCGCTGTCGGCTCTCGCGAAGGTGCTCGACCATGGCTTCTTCCACGACGGCACGTGGTCGTCGTTCCGGAAGAAGCGCCACGGGCGGCCGATCGACCGCGGGACGTCCCCCACGACCGCGCTCGTCGTCGCGAACCAGAACCACGACCAGATCGGCAACCGTGCCGCCGGCGACCGCCTGGCGGCCACCCTCGACGACGAGTCGCTCGTCATCGCGGCCGCGTTGACGCTGCTCGGCCCGTTCACCCCGATGCTCTTCATGGGCGAGGAGTTCGCGGCCGCGACGCCGTGGCAGTTCTTCACGTCACACCCGGAGCCCGAGCTCGGCAAGGTCACCGCCGAGGGTCGGATCAAGGAGTTCGCGGAGCACGGCTGGGACGAGTCGATCGTGCCCGACCCGCAGGACCCCGAGACGTTCCGGCGGTCGAAGCTCGACTGGTCGTCGCTCGACGGCGAGCGGGAGTCGCGGATCCTCACGGCCTACCGGGTGCTCGTCGCGCTCCGCCGCACGGAGCAGGCGTTCGTCGACCACCGGTACGAGGCGAACGAGGTGCACCTCAGCGAGGACCGACGGTGGCTCGTGCTGTCGCGCGGGCTGCTCGGCCCGGACGCAGCACCGGTGCACGTCGTGGTGAACTTCGCCGACGACGTCGCCGAGGTACCCGTGCCGACCGCGCAGGGCGAGGAGCTCTACCGCTTCGGCGAGGCCACCGTCGAGCAGGGCGGCGTCCGCTTCACCGGACGGGGCGTGGTCGTGGTCCGCTGACCCCGGAACGCCCCGGACACGCGACGGGCCCGACCTCGGAGGAGGTCGGGCCCGTCGCGTGTCCGGGGACGGTCAGCACGGGTGGTCAGGCCGCGCGGCCCTTCACCACGTGGGCGTTGCGGCGGACGGAGGGCAGGCGGTGGTGGTCGCGGACGAGGGACCGGGCCTCGCGCAGGCGGCGGGCGATGCCCCACTTCGTGACCAACGTCAACGACTCCCGCACGATGTTGCCGCTCATCTTCGACACCCCGTGCTCCCGCTCCGTGAACGTGATCGGCGTCTCCACCACGTGCAACCCGGCCTCCAGCGCACGCCAGCACAGGTCGACTTGGAAAGCAGTACCCCTTCGACGCGATCCGTCGAGGTCGATCCGCTCCAGCGCGGTCCGGGTGAACACCCGGAACCCGCCCGTGGCGTCCCGCACCGCGATCCCGAGCGCGAGACGGGTGTACAGGTTCCCGCCGCGGGAGAGCGCCTCCCGGTACCACGGCCAGTTCTCGACCTGCCCGCCCTTGACCCACCGGGACCCCAGGACGAGGTCGTTGCTGTCGGCGAGCTCGAGCATCCACGGCAGGTACTCGGGGTGGTGGGAGCCGTCGGCGTCCATCTCCACGAGCCGGTCGTAGCCGTGCTCGAGCCCCCACGCGAACCCGGCCAGGTACGCCCCGCCCAGGCCGTCCTTCACGGTGCGGTGCAGCACGTGCACCCGGTCGGTCTCGGACGCGAGCTGCTCGGCGATGTCACCGGTGCCGTCGGGCGAGTTGTCGTCCACGACCAGCACGTGCACCCGGTCGTCCGTGGCCGCGAGGGTACGCGCCACGATCGGACGGATGTTCTCCGCCTCGTCGTACGTCGGGATGATGACCAGGGACTCGTTCATGGTGCTCCTTGCTCGCAGAGCCCACCGTATCGGCGCGCTGGTGCGAAGGCCCCGCACCGCTGCTTCGAACGTGGACAGCCTCGCCTGGCCGTCGGCTCGGTGTCGGCTGTGAGCGTGGTACGGACCGCGCGGCGCCGACCGCACCCGCCGGATCGACGGGAGCACGGCGCAGCCCGCACCTGCCGGAACGACGGGAGGCACGGTGCGGAACCCGCACCGTGCCTCCCGTCCGACCCTCGGTGGGTCAGGCGACCCGCGTGGCGGGCGACACCGTCTTCGTGACGTCGCGCTCCGGGATGTCCCCGAGCGCGGCGTCGATCGCGGCGAGCGCGTCGGCGTCGAGCGTCACACCCGAGGCCTTGACGTTGTCCGTGACCTGCTCCGGGCGCGAGGCGCCGACGATCGCCGAGGCGACGTTCTCGTTCTGGAGCGTCCACGCGATCGCGAGCTGTGCGAGCGTCAGGCCTGCCTCGTCGGCGACGGGCTGCAGCCGCTGCACGGCCTCGAGGACCTCGTCGCGCATGAACCGCTTGATCATGTCGGCGCCGCCCTTCTCGTCCGTGGCGCGCGAGCCCTCGGGCAGCGGCTGACCCGGCTTGTACTTGCCGGTCAGCACGCCCTGCGCGATGGGCGACCAGACGATCTGCGACAGGCCGAGCTGCTTCGACGCCGGGACGACCTCGCCCTCGATGACCCGCCACAGCATCGAGTACTGCGGCTGGTTCGAGATGAGCTGGAAGCCGAGCTCCTTCGCGAGCGCCGCGCCGGCACGGATCTGCTCGGCGTTCCACTCGCTGACGCCGATGTAGAGCGCCTTGCCCTGGCGGACGACGTCGGCGAACGCCTGCATCGTCTCCTCGAGGGGCGTCTCGTGGTCGTAGCGGTGTGCCTGGTAGAGGTCGACGTAGTCGGTCTGGAGGCGGTCGAGCGAGCCGTCGATCGACTCGAGGATGTGCTTGCGGCTGAGCCCGGTGTCGTTGTGGCCCTTCGGCCCGGTCGGCCAGTAGACCTTCGTGAAGATCTCGAGGGACTGCCGACGCTCGCCCTTCAGCGCCTCGCCGAGGACGGTCTCGGCGGCGGTGTTCGCGTAGGTGTCCGCGGTGTCGAACGTGGTGATGCCGGCGTCCAGCGCTGCCCGCACGCACTGGGAGGCGACGTCGTTCTCGACCTGCGAGCCGTGCGTCAGCCAGTTGCCGTAGGTGATCTCGGAGATCTTGAGTCCGGAGTTGCCCAGGTACCTGAATTCCATGGGTCCGACGCTATCGGCTCCGGCGGTCCCCAGAGGGGCAGTGTCGGTACCCGTGAGCTGCTCTCCGGACTGTTCTCGCACAATTGGTTGACGCTTCAACCAAACGGGTGCAGAATGGCGTACAGTTCAAGTCGATGCAGTTGCATGGAGTACGTGCGACTGCTCGGGACCGCAGACACCGTTCGAAGGAATCACCATGACGCTCACCGCCTCCGCCATCCCCGGCTACCAGACCGGCACCTGGAAGATCGACCCCACCCACTCCGAGGTCACCTTCTCGGTCCGCCACCTCGCGATCAGCAAGGTGAAGGGCTCGTTCGAGCGCTTCGACGCCACGCTCGTCACCGCGGAGAACCCGCTCGACTCGACCCTCGAGGCCTCGATCGACGTCGCCAGCGTCAACACCAAGCAGCAGCAGCGCGACCAGCACCTCGCGACCGGCGACTTCTTCCTCGCCGAGGAGCACCCGCAGATGACCTTCCGTTCGACCGGCATCCGCGAGGACGGCGACGACATGCTCATCGACGGCGAGCTCTCGCTCCGCGGCGTCACCAAGAACGTCACCCTGAAGACCGAGTTCGGCGGCGTCACCACCGACGGCTACGGCCAGGTCAAGCTCGGCGCCGAGGCGACCACGAAGATCGACCGCACCGAGTTCGGCGTGAACTGGAACGCGGCGCTCGAGGCCGGTGGCTTCACGCTCGCAACGACGTGACCATCAACCTCGACGTGCAGTTCGTCCTCCAGGCGGCCTGAGCACCGCACCCCACGGCAGCACCGGCCCGGCCGGTCGCCACAGCCTGAGGTCCGCCTCGACCAGCGTGACCTGAGGGCACCGAACAGCAGCACTGCAGCACCCGCCTCGACGCCCCGGCTCCTCCCCCACGGAGCCGGGGCGTCGTCGTGTCGAGTGTCTTCTCCACAGGCGGGCCGACCGCCCTCCCGTGAGCCGATCCGGCGCAGTAGCGTGTGAGCGCGGGAATCCCCTCGGTGCCGGACCGGTTCCGGATCGGTGACGGGACCCGCCGCACGGACCGCACCACCGACAGGAGCACCCTCATGGCCACCGACTGGATCGCACTGCAGGCCCTCGCAGCCGCCGAGTTCGGCCGCCGCGTCGCCGCCGTCACCGACTGGGACGCCCCCACCCCCGACTCCGAGTGGACCACCCGCAACCTCGTGACGCACGTCGTGGACGAGCAGCGCTGGATCCCCCTGCTCCTCAGCGGGTGCGAGTACGAGCAGGCCGAGGCGGACCTCGAGGAGATCGGCGAGGACCTCACCGCCGAGTGGACGAAGCACGCCACCCGGGCGACCGAAGCGTGGCGGAACGCCCCCGCCGACGTTCCGGTGCACCTCAGCACGGACGTCGTGCCCGCGCACGAGTACCTCGCCGAGCAGACGAGCGACATCACCATCCACACCTGGGACCTCGCCCGCGCGACCGGCTCGGACGAGACGCTCCCGAGCGAACTCGTCGAGGCCGTCTGGCACCAGTTCGAGCCGAAGATCGAGGACCTCGCGGCGACCGGCCTCTACGCCGCGCCCGTGCAGGTACCCGACGACGCACCGCTCCAGGTCCGCCTCCTCGCGGTCACAGGGCGCGATGCCAGGGTGAACGCATGACCACCGACACCACACGACTCGGCGCCACGGGCCTCGAGATCAGCACCGTCGTCCTCGGCATGATGTCGTACGGCGACCCCGCGAAGGGCTCCCACGAGTGGAGCGTCGGCATCGACGAGGCCCGTCCGTTCGTCCGACGGGCCTTCGAAGCCGGCATCACGACGTTCGACACCGCGAACGTCTACTCGGCTGGCAGCAGCGAGGAGATCACCGGACAGCTCCTCAAGGAGATCGCACCGCGCGAGGACGTCCAGGTCTTCACGAAGGTCTTCAACCGGATGCGCCCGGGCCGCAACGGCGCAGGGCTCTCCCGCGCCGCGATCATGCACGAGATCGACGCGTCCCTGACCCGGCTCGGCACCGACTACGTCGACCTCTACCAGATCCACCGCTTCGACCCGCACACGCCGGTCGAGGAGACGATGGAGGCGCTGCACGACGTCGTCAAGGCCGGCAAGGCGCGGTACATCGGCGCGAGCAGCATGTGGGCGTGGCAGTTCGCCGAGATGCAGCACGTGGCCGAACGGCACGGGTGGACGAAGTTCGTCTCCATGCAGGACCAGTACAACCTCCTCGAACGCGAGGAAGAACGCGAGATGCACCCGTTCTGCGCCCACACCGGCGTCGGCGTCATCCCGTGGAGCCCGCTCGCCCGCGGACGCCTCACCCGCCCCTGGGACGCACAGGGCTCCGGCTCGCGCGCGGACACCGACGAGTTCGGCAAGACGCTCTACCGCCAGGACGAGGATGCCAACCGCGCCATCGTCGACGCGGTGGCGAAGGTCGCCGACGAGCGGGGCGTCCCGATGGCGCAGATCGCGCTGGCGTGGGTCGCCGGCAAGTCGGTGGTCAGCGCACCGATCGTCGGCGCGACGAAGGAGCACCACATCGACGACGCGGTCGCCGCGGCGTCCATCGAGCTCAGCGCCGACGAGGTCACGCGACTCGAGCAGGCGTACACGCCGCGGGTGCCGTCCGGCTTCTGACGCACCCACCGGCCTGGAGGCGCGGGGCGGGCCCGTCCCGCGCCTCCAGGCCGGCGATCGGTCGCGATCGATCGCCAGCGCTGGAGCAGGACCGCGCGCCCGCGCTCGGTCGGCAGGACCGCGCGCCCGCGCTCGGTCGGCAGGACCGCGCGCCCGCGCTCGGTCGGCAGGACCGCGCGCCCGCGCTCGGTCGGCAGGACCGCGCGCCCGCGCTCGGTCGGCAGGACCGCGCGCCCGCGCTCGGTCGGCAGGACCGCGCGCCCGCGGTCGGTCCTGCCGACCGCGCGCCCGCGGTCGTCAGGATGCCGGCGAGCTCGCCTCGGACCCGGAAGGCTCGGACGTCTCGGAGCCGGACGCCGCCGGCGCCCCGGAGCCGGACTGCGCGGAACCAGGTGTTCCGGAGCCGGCTCCCTCGGCGGCCAGCCGCGCGATCCGCCGACGCGCCGCCGTCTCGGTGTCCGGGCGGCCACCCAGGACCCCCGTCATGCCGTCGATGACGAGTCCCGCTGCGCGCCGCGACGGGAACGTGATCGGCCCGACCGCGGGGACACGGAGGTCGAGCATCGCACGGTGCCGCGGGTCGAGCGTCGACACCGCCCCCGCGAAGAGCGCCCGGTAGCCCGGCCGGAGCAGCCGCGCCAGGGGCGGGTCCTTGATGAACCGCACGACCTCGTGGGTCCGTGCCGTCGCGACGAGCTCACCCCGGTCGAGGTAGCCGTCCATCTGCGCACGCAGCTCGGCCTCGGACTCCGGTGCGTCGTCGACCCCCATGAGGTGTCCGGCCGTCGCCCACTCGCGCACGTACGCGTCCGCGCCGCCGGGGGATGAGTTCGCCCCAGGTCTGCGCGCTCCGCAGGAAGGCGTCCGTGAAGGCGAGGTGCACCCACCGGGCGAGGGTCGGGGTCGTTCGCCGCGTACGGCCTGGTCACCCCGTGCCCGTCGACGTACTCGCCGCGGACCTTCTCGTGCAGCCGGACGACCCAGGCGCTTGCGTGCTCGGCCGCGGCACGGTCGCCGTGCGAGACGGTGTAGATCCACCGGATGGTGCCGGCGAGCCGACCGAAGGGGTCCTCACGGTACCGGGAGTGGTCGGCCACACCCGCCAGTGCTCCCGGGTGGAGCGCCTGGACGAGCAGGGCGCGTACCCCGGCGAGGACGGTCTGCCGGCCGCCGTGCACGCTCCACGTCGCGGACCCCGGGCCGAAGAACCCCGCGTCGCTGCCCTGCTCGAGGGCGTCGATCCACTCGGGACGGCCGGGAGAGCCGCCGGTGAAGGTGTCGTCGAGTCGGGACCGGAAGGCGTTCGAGAGCGAGGCCATGCCCCCATGCTCCGTCCGACCCCTGACAATGTCCCGGGACGGCGCCACGGACCCGCCCGCTAGGTTGGACGACGTGAGCATCGACACGCCTCGTCCCTGGCTTGCCTCGTACGCCCCGGGGGTCCCGCACGACATCGACGAGCCGACGGGCTCCCTGGTCGACCTGGTCGAGGAGTCCGCTCGGCGGTTCCCGAAACGCGTCGCCCTCGAGTTCTTCGGCCGCACGACGACGTACGCCGAGCTCGAGGAGCAGGTGCTCCGCGCTGCCAACGGCCTCCGCAAGGCCGGGGTGAGCGCCGGGGACCGGGTGGCGATCGTCCTGCCGAACTGCCCCCAGCACGTCGTCGCCTTCTACGCGGTGCTCCGGCTCGGTGCGATCGTGGTCGAGCACAACCCGCTGTACACCCCGCGCGAGCTCCGGCACCAGTTCGAGGACCACGGTGCGAAGGTCGCGATCGTGTGGGACAAGTCGGTCGCCACCGTGCAGGACTTCCCCGCCGACGTCGCGCTCGACACGATCGTCTCGGTGGACCTCACCCGTGCGATGCCGCGCAGCACCCGGCTGGCGCTGTCGCTGCCGGTGGCGAAGGCCCGCGAGAGCCGCGCGAAACTCACCACGAAGGTCCGCGGCACGACGCCGTGGGACGACCTCGTGGGGAACCGCAAGCTCGCGAAGCGGCACCCGCGTCCGGCCACCGACGACGTCGCCCTCATCCAGTACACCTCCGGGACCACCGGGACGCCGAAGGGCGCGGTGCTGAGCCACGGGAACCTCCTCGCGAACGCCGCACAGGCCCGCGCCTGGGTGCCGCAGATCCGGCGGGGCGACAACGTCGTCTACGCGGTCCTCCCGATGTTCCACGCGTACGGCCTGACGCTCTGCCTGACCTTCGCGATGAGCATGGCCTCGCGCCTCGTCCTCTTCCCGGCGTTCGACCCGGCGCTCGTGCTCAGAGCGATGCGGAAGCACCCGCCGACGTTCCTCCCGGCGGTCCCGCCGATCTACGCGCGCCTGCAGCACGCCGCCGACTCCGCGAAGGTGTCGCTCGAGGGCATCGAGATCGGCATCTCCGGCGCGATGCCGCTCTCCCAGGACGTCGTCGAACCGTGGGAGGCGCGGACGGGCGGCTACCTCGTCGAGGGCTACGGCCTGTCCGAGTGCTCCCCCGTCCTGATGGCGAACCCGGTGTCACCGGAGCGTCGTCTCGGCTCGATCGGGCTCCCGCTGTCCTCGACCGAGGCCCGCGTCGCCGACCCGGACGACGCACGACGGTCCTCGGGACCGACGAGCCCGGCGAGCTGCAGGTCCGCGGCCCGCAGGTGTTCCGGGGCTACTGGGGCAAGGCCGAGGCCACCGACGAGGTCTTCACCGCGGACGGCTGGTTCCGCACGGGCGACATCGTCGCGATCGACGCGGACGGGTACGTCCGGATCGTCGACCGCCTCAAGGAGCTCATCATCACGGGCGGTTTCAACGTCTCCCCCTCCGAGGTCGAGGACACGCTGATGCGCCACCCGAGCGTCCGTGAGGTCGCCGTCGTCGGCATCACGCAGGCCGGCAACGAGCAGGTCGTGGCCGCGGTGGTCCCGAAGGACCCTGCGACGTTCGACGCCGACGCGCTGCGGACCTGGTCCCGCGAACACCTCACCCCGTACAAGGTGCCGCGCCGGATCGTCGTGGTCGACGACCTGCCCCGGTCGATGATCGGGAAGGTCCTCCGCCGCAAGGTGCGGGACCAGATCACCGGCGGTTCCTGACGACCGGACGGGAGGCGCGTGGCGGCCCCGCCACGCGCCTCCCGTCATGACCGGACCCGCGCCGACGAGCCACCAGACCCGCGCCGACGACGCAGCGACCCGCGCGGCGTCAGGACACGTGGACGCTCGGCCGCCGGTTGCACGTCGGGCTCGGCCTCGCGCAGGACCTCGCGCGTGACGGGGGCGACGTCGCCGACCCCGGTGAAGACGAAGCGCAGCGCGTTCTGGATCGGGCTGCCCTCGTTCCACTCGAAGTAGATGCTCGGGACGACCCCCGCGAGGTCGCGGATCGCCAGGAGCGTCGAGGCGATGGTGTTCGGGACGTTGCCGGACCGCACCCGCAGGACCCGGTGGCCGTGCACGACGTGGCCCTCGACGACGAGGTCCTCCTCGAAGTCGGACGAGTCGGCGGGCAGGACCTCGAGGAACATCGTCGGCACGCGCGCGGGGATGCCCGAATCGCGTCGTTCCTCACGCCCCTTCGACCGGTAGGCCTCGGCCGTGCCCGCCCCGGGCTCGTTGGCGATGATGCAGACCGAGCTGAACTGGTCGGCGTCGGCCTCGACGAACTGCCGGGCGACGGCGTCGAGCTCGATCGACGACGCGCGGAGCTCGAACGACCGCCGGACCCGTGAGACGAGCGACACGACCACGATCGCGATGATGAACACCGCCGCGATCCGGACGCCGTCCGGACGCTCGATGACGTTCGCGACCGTCGTGTAGACGAACACCACGGTGATGACGCCGAAGCCGATCGTGCGCTTCTTCTGCCCCTTGCGCCGGGCCGAGAGCGTCACCGCGACCGCCGCGCTGGTGATGAGCACGAGGACACCGGTGGCGTAGGCGCCGCCCTGCGCGTCGACGTTGGCCTGGAAGAGGATCGTGATCGCGAAGGCGATGAGCGTGAAGATGACGACGAGCGGCCGGGTCGCCCGCGCCCACTGCGGTGCCATCCCGTAGCGGGGCAGGAAGCGCGGGACGAGGTTGAGGAGTCCGGCCATCGCGCTCGCGCCCGCGAACCACAGGATCGCGACCGTCGAGAAGTCGTACACCGACCCGAACACGCCGCCGAGGTACTCGTGCGCGAGGTACGCGAGTGCGCGTCCGTTCGCCTGGCCGCCGGCCTGGAACTCGCGCTGCGGGATGAGGAACGTCGTGACGATCGAGGACGTGATGAGGAACGTGCTCATGATGATCGCCGCCACGGTCAGCAGGCGCTTCGTGCCGCGGATGCGACCCTCGGGCCGGGCCGAACCGGCGTCGGCGGCGTCACCGCGGACCTGCGGCATCACCGCGACGCCGGTCTCGAAACCGGACAGGCCGAGCGCGAGCTTCGGGAACACGACGAGCGCGATGCCGATCATCACGAGCGGGTTGCTGTGCTGCGCGGTGAGGCCGCTCCACCAGTCGCTCGCCACCGTCGGGTGCTCGAACACGTGCCAGAGCGCCACGACGACCACGACGGCGTTCAGCGTGAGGTAGACGGCGACCAGCGCGACCGCGATTCCGATGGCCTCCTTGAACCCCCGCAGGAAGACGACACCGAGGAGCAGCAGGAGCGCGAGGGTGAGCGGCACCGGGATCTCGGTGAACCACTGCGGCGTGAATGGGTTCTCCGCGATGTGCGCCGTCGCGTCCGCCGCCGAGAGCGTCATCGTGATCATGAAGTCGGTGACGGCGAAGCCGAGGAGCACCAGGACGAAGAGCTTGCCGGCCCACCACGGCAGGAGCTTCTCGAGCATCATGATCGACCCGGCGCCCCTGAAGCTGTCCTGGGCGACGCGGCGGTAGACGGGCAGAGCGCCGAACAACGTCACGAGGACCAGGACGATGGTCGCGATCGGCGACAGGAGCCCGGCGGCGAGCGCGGCGATGGCGGGCTGGTACCCCAGCGTCGAGAAGTAGTCGACGCCGGTGAGGCACATGACTCGCCACCACGAGTGCGTCTTCTCGACCTCGACCTGGTGCGGGCCCTGGTGCGAAGCCCCACGGTCGGTGCCCTCGAGCATCCAGCGCTTGAGACGAGAGCGACGCCCGGGCAGGCGTCGGGGTTCGGTCGCGGTCACTGGATGATGCTAAGCGGTCTCGCCGGACGCGCCGTACACCCTGTCGGGCTCCACATCCCGCGTCACTTCGCGCTGATCCGGGTGTACTTGCTGACGGCCCACGGCACGAACACGACCAGCATGACCGCGATGCCGATGAGCACCGTGACGACCGGGTGCTGCATGGTCCAGATGTCCGGCACCGGTGCGGTCCCGACGTTGCCGAAGAGCTCGCGCGCGGCCTGCACGAGCGACGACACCGGGTTCCACTCGGCGAACACCCGGAGCACCAGCGGCAGGGTGTCGCTCGGCACGAACGCGTTCGAGACGAACGTCAGGGGGAACAGGATCATGAACGAGGCGTTGTTGATGACCTCGGGCGTCTTCACGCTCATGCCGAGCAGCGCCATCACCCAGCTGAAGGCGTAGCTGAACAGCAGGAGCAGCCCGACGCCGGCGAGGAACTCCGGCGCGGAGGAGTTCACCCGCCACCCGACCGCGAGCCCGGTCAGCATCATGATCACCATCGAGATGCCGTTGAGCACGAGGTCGGAGTTCGTCCGGCCGATGAGCACCGCCGACGCCGACATCGGGAGGGTCCGGAACCGGTCGATCAGGCCTTCCTTGAGGTCCTGCGCCATCGCGGAGCCGGAGAACGTGGCGCCGAACACGACCGTCTGGGCGAAGATGCCCGCCATCAGGAACTGCGTGTAGTCGGTGCCCTGCACGGCGATCGCCCCGCCGTACACCTGGCTGAACAGCAGCACGAACATGATCGGCTGCAGGACCGCGAACACGAGCATGTCCGGCGAGCGCTTGATCTTGATGAGGTTGCGCTTCGTGACCGTCCACCCGTCCTCGAACCAGACGGCGGCGGGTGCGGTGACCGCGACGGGGAGCGCCCGGCCCGGCGCCGTGGTGGTGGCGGTCATCGCGCCGACTCCTTCTGCTTCGTGCGGCCCGGCTTCGTCGGGGCGGGGTCGTCGGGCTCGTCGGCGGTCGCGGCGTGCCCGGTGAGCCGGAGGAACACGTCGTCGAGCGTGGGCCGGCGCATGCCAGCGTCGTGCAGTTCGATCCCGGCGTCGCCGAGGTCGGCGAGGACGCGCTGGAGCGCGCTCGGTCCGGCGTCGACCGCGATCGCGTACGTCCGTCCGTCGCCGGAGGCCTCGACGTCGCCGACGCCGTACCGCCGCAGCGCCGTGGTGGCCGCGTCGCCGTCGGCCGCGTCCACGAGCGTGACGACCACCCGGTGTCCGCCGACCTGGGCCTTGAGCTGGTCGGCCGTGCCCTCGGCGATGACCGTCCCGCCGTCGATCACGGCGATGTCGTCCGCGAGACGGTCGGCTTCCTCCAGGTACTGCGTCGTCAGCAGCACCGTGGCGCCGTCGGCGACGAGTCCCTCGATGACGTCCCAGAGCGCGAGACGGCTCCGTGGGTCGAGCCCGGTCGTCGGCTCGTCGAGGAACAGCACGCGGGGGTTCATGACGAGCGCGCCGGCGAGGTCGATGCGGCGCCGCATGCCGCCCGAGAACCCCTTCACCGGCCGGTCACCCGCCTCGGCAAGGTCGAACACGTCGATGAGCTCCCGCGCCCGCTGCCGGGCCGTGCGCCGCCCGAGGTGGTACAGCCGCCCGATTATCTCGAGGTTCTCGAACCCCGTGAGATTCTCGTCGACCGCCGCGTACTGCCCGGACACGCCGATCGCCCGCCGGGTCGCCTGCGGGTCGCGGACGACGTCGACGCCGTCGATCGTCGCGGAGCCGCTGTCCGGCGTGATGAGGGTCGTCAGCACCTTGACGGTGGTGGTCTTGCCCGCACCGTTCGGGCCGAGCAGCGCCTTCACCGTCCCCTGCGGGACGGCGAGGTCGAGCCCGGCCAGGGCGTGCACCGGACCCGACCCCGACCGGTAGGTCTTCGTCAGCCCGGTGGCTTCGATGATCGCCATGTCGCTCCTTCGTCGAGCATGGAGAATACCAGTATGTCAGCGGGTGACCGGCTGCCTGTGGACGGTCCGGGCGAGCCGGAACGTCGGGTCAGACGTCGAAGTCACCACCGAAGTCGCCGCCGAAGTCACCGCCCCAGTCGGAGCCGCCGTCGGCCGACGCTTCGTCGTACCCGCCACCAGTGTCACCCGAACCACCGTCATCCGCAGCGTCGGTACCGCCGTCGAACGATCCGGGGTCGGGCAGGAAGGCGCTCATGATCGCCGAGCCGATGACGTAGCCGGCCACCGTCCCGAGGATCGACGCGCCGACCATCCGACCGAAGGAGGGGCCCTGGCGTCCGCCGAACCCGCCACCCATCCCGCCGCCCATCCCGCCGAGCGAACGCTCCACGTACCCGGGCTGCCGGATCTCCGAGCGGGTGGCCGCCTGCGCCAGCGAGCGCGGGTCGTCGCCGCGCGGGGCTTCACCGGCCGGGGCGGTCCGCGTGAACTCGTCGTAGACCATGCGGCGCTGCTCGGGCGTCAGGGTCGCGAACGCCTCGGCGTGGACCTCCTCGATGCGCTCCGGCGGGGCCGTGCGCAGCAGGTACCGGTAGCGCTCGACAGCGCGCTCGTCGTCCGTCGCGGCGCCCGACTGTGCACCCGACTGCCAGGCCGCTTGCCCTCCGGCCGGCGTGCCGGAGCCCCACGTCGGCGACGAGGCCGGCACCTGGTACGACTGCTGCCTGTACTGGTACCCCTGCTGCTGCTGGGGCTGGCCCCACTGGTTCTGGTCCTGCCGGGGTCGCTCGGGGCGGCCGAGCAGACGATCGAGGAAACCCATGGTGCGTGCTCCTTCGGGAGTGTGGGGCGGTGCTGGGATGCCGAGCCTACGAGCGCCAGGGGTCCGCTCCCTGTACGCCGACTCAGAGAACGCCGAGCGCCGCGGTCCAGACGGCGTGCAGCTCGTCGGCAGCGCCGGGGTGCGCGACGAGGAACGGCTCGCCGAGCGGCGGGAACCCGTCGACCGGTCCGGTGCGGGTGAGGACGACGCCGCCGGCCTCGTGCACGAGCAGCACCGCGGCGCCGTGGTCGACCGGGTTGAACGCCGAGACGCACCCGCCGATGCCCCGCCCCGCCGCGACCTGCGCGATCGTGAGCGTGCCCGAGCCCTGCACCCGCAGCGTGCAGGCCCGCGCGGCGAGCGCGTCGAGGAACGCCCCGAACCCGGGCCACGGCCGGTGCCCGTCGAGCTCCGTGCCGACGACCGCGCCGGCGAGCGGACGCGGATCGTCGTCGAGCCGCAGGACCCGGTCGCGGAGGACGGCCCCGCGGCCACGTCGGGCCTCGAGGACCTCCCCGCGCCAGGGGTCGGCCACGACCCCGACGACCGGCCGGCCGCCGCGCGTGAGGCAGAGCGACATCGACGTCCAGGGCACGCCGTTCGCCAGGTTCGTCGTGCCGTCGACGGGGTCGAGGTACCAGCGGTGGCGGTCGCCGGGGGCCTCGCCGTACTCCTCGCCCGTGAAGCCGTGCGTCGGGAACACCGCCCGGACCCGCCCCCGGACGTGCTGCTCGACGAGGCGGTCCACGTCGGTGACGAGGTCCGCGGCGTGCGCCTTCGTGGCGACGACGCCGACGGGGTGCTCACGGGTGAAGGCGATCACCTCGTGCGCGACGCGGTGCGCGAGGGACTGCGCACGGGAGGCCACCTCCGCCTCGGTCGGCTCGCGTCCGGGCTCCGGCCAGCCGTCCCGTTCCGCGGCCGCGAACGCGCCGTGCAGCGCGGCGAGGTCGTTCGTCGTGATCGAGTCCGCGCCTGCCCGCGCCGCCCACAGCGCGGGGTCGGCGTCGTCGACGGTCCACACCGACACCTGCAGGCCGAGCTCGTGCGCGACGGCCACGGTCCGCGGCGTGAGGAACGCCACGTCGAGGTTCAGGGTGGACGGGGTCAGCGCCGCGAGGTCGTCGACGGTGGGCGGCTCGAGCGACTCCCACGCGAGCCACACGTCGGCCCCGGGCAGGACCGCGCGGACGGCGGCCATCGCGGCGGGCGCTCCGCACCAGGCGACCGGTGTCGTCGTGGTCGAGGCCGCGACCGTCCGGGCGGCGACCTCGGCGTCGGCGGGGTCGGTGAGGTCGACGAGCAGGGTCGACCGGCCCCCGTCGAGCCGCTCCAGCACGGCGTCGAGCCGCGGGATGCGGTCGAGACCGTTGCCGAGCCGGGCGACCTCGCACCACGGCACGTCGGCCACGCGGCGCGCGTCGCCCCACATCCGGCCGAGGGTCTCGTCGTGCAGCAGGACCGCGACGCCGTCCGCCGTCCGCCGGACGTCGACCTCGATCGTCGTCGCGCCGAGCGCCTCCGCGACCGCGACGGCGGGCATCGTGTTCTCCCGCCGGACGCGCGGCGCACCGCGGTGGGCGACGAGCCGTGGCGGGGTCGCACCGTGCCTCCCGGCCGGGTCGGACCCGACCGCCTGGCCGGACCCGACCACCGGACCCGACCCGACCACCTGGTCGGACCCGACCACCGGACGCGCCCCGACCACCGGACCGGAGCCGACCTGCGGCGTGGTCCCGGACGCCGGGACCGCGACCTCCGCGCTCACCGGGCACCCCCGACCAGCACGCCCTCGCGGTAGACGAGCACGTCGCCGAGCCGCACCCCGACCTCGTCGCCGACCGACGGCGGCGGACCGCTGACGAACGCGCGGAGCTCGTCGTCGTCGGCGCGCAGCACGACCTCGGCGAAGTGGCCCCGCATGAGCACCCGCGACACCGTCGCCGTGAGCGGCGAGTCGTCGCACAGCACGACCTGCTCCGGCCGGACGAGCACCGTGTCACCCGGACGGCTGTCGACGCCGATCGCGAACCGTCCGCCGACCGCGCTCGTCGAGCCGATGAACGAGGCGACGAACTCCGTCGCCGGCCGCGCGTACAGCTCCGCGGGCGCCGCGATCTGCTCGATCCGGCCGTCGTGCATCACCGCGATGCGGTCGGAGACGCTGAGGGCCTCGTCCTGGTCGTGCGTCACGATCACCGTCGTGATCCCGAGGCGCTGCTGGATGCGGCGGATCTCGTCACGGACGCTGACCCGGAGCTTCGCGTCGAGGTTCGACAGGGGTTCGTCGAGCAGCAGCACGTCCGGCTCCTGCACGACCGCGCGGGCGAGGGCGACCCGCTGCTGCTCGCCGCCCGAGATCGCGGTCGGCTTCGAGGTCGCGTGGTGGCCCAACCCGACGAGCTCGAGGGCGGCCCGCACGCGCTCGGCGGTCTGCTGCTTCGGCACGCGACGGGTGCGCAGCGGGAAGGCCACGTTCTGCGTGACGGTCATGTGCGGCCACAGCGCGTAGTTCTGGAAGACCATCGCGCTCGGTCGGCGCTCCGGACCGATGTCGGTCACGTCCCGCCCGCCCATCGTGACGGTGCCGTCGTCGACGGGCAGGAACCCGGCGACCATCCGGAGCGTCGTCGTCTTGCCGCAGCCCGAGGGGCCGAGCAGCGACACGAGCTCCCCGGGCGCGACGTCGAGGTCGATGCCCGCGACGACGTCGCGGCCCCCGAGGCGCTTGCGGAGTCCGCGGACCCGGAGTCCGCCGTCTCGGCCTGGTGCTGCCTGGAGGCCCGGGGCGGGTTCCGCCAGGAGGGTCGCGTCCGTCATCGGGTCGCCTTCCGTGCTGGTGCTGGTGCTGGTGCTGGTGGTCATCGGATCTGGAACCCGTCCGCGAGGCGGCCGCCCATGATGTGCTTGCGCGCCAGGAGCAGGAGGACCACGGACGGGATGCTCAGCGCGATCGCGAACACGGCCGAGACCTGGCGCGGCGAGTTGAGGACGAGCGAGTACATCGCCGTCGGCAATGGTCATGTAGGTCGGGGCGCCGACGAGGTAGGTGCCCTGGGCCTCGTCGAACGACGCGAGGAAGCTCATCACCACGGCGACGAGGATGCCCGGCCAGGCGATCGGGAACGTGACCGTCCAGAACGTGCGCCAGCGTCCGGCGCCGGCGTCGCGGGCCGCCTCCTCGAGCGAGCGGGGCACGGCGGAGAACGCGGCCGCGGGCAACCACGTCATGAACACCACGCACCCGAGCACGTGGACGACGAGGATGCCGGTCACCGTGTTCATGAGGCCGAGCGCCGTGAACATCGCGGACATCGTCACGAAGAGCCCCATCTTCGGGAAGGCGTTGGTG